>JARYZH020000646.1:0-100416 GCA_030021035.2 Notholithocarpus densiflorus
TTTTTTTTTTTTTTTTTCTCTCTCTTCCTTCATTATTGTATTTTTCTTGATAATTAAAGTCTAAAGTAGTATTATTATCATCATTATTACTCCCAAATTTATGAACATGTCTCAGTCTCTGTTCTTCATTTATTCAAAATTCTCAGTGAACTATGCTTTACAAAAACATGTCATAGACCCTCTACTTCCCTTCGGTTATGTAACTATCCTTTTACACAACCATGATTGATCCCAATGAATTACAAGCTTACAACATTTTTTTTTTTAATCATCAAGTTTACAACATGTTAAATATACTTTCTAGTTTACAAATTCGAAAACTCTCCATAGTATTCTTTCAAGATGCGTTACGTCTTAAATGTCTTACTTAGGTAATTACTCAATTATGTTGCATGCATCACAAATTTTGGTTCCAGTATGAACTTGTGCTGGTTATTATTACCATTTTCAACACTCTTAATAACCACAAAGCTTAATTTGATCTATTCATTTCCTTCCGGACTCTTACTGTACAGGGCTTGGAATCATTATTAGAGACACAGGGGGGCAGGTTTTTTGCTAGCAAGTCTTCGAGAATTCCATTGATTCATGGTCAAAAATGGAGTTTTTTAATTACATTCTGGGTGTTATTGAAGCTACAATTTTCTTTCAGGAAATTGGTATCTATAAATGCATTTCTGAGTGTGATAATGCACACTTTATCTGAACTATGCAATAAGAATGTCTCCCAACGGCCTCATTTGGTCATTTGATAGATGAACTCAAGTTGTTGACAAATGGTTGTACCTGGGCACAGTTCAGTTTTGTTGCTACTAGTGGGAATAGAATGTCTGGTTTATTGGCGTCTCATGCTAGGGTATATTGTAATGTTGTTATATGGTTTAGAGGATTTGTCCTATTATTTTTCTGCTGCTTTGGCAGACTAAATTTTAAGTTAAATTATGCTTTTACTCCTTTATAGTAAATGAATTTTTTTACAATTGAGTATGCACAAAAATTCAAAAGGGATGTCAACTCTCTACTATAAAAGCCCAATACTTTCACAAATCGAGGTACGCATAATTTACCCTCTCTAGCACTCTAGAGCTGTGAGAATAAGTTCTAACTTGACCTTCGGAGAGTATTCGGCCGGCACCACACCGGTGCTCTCTGTTAGGTCTCTTCTATTTTCATTGTGCAGGTATTCTTTCGAGCGTGCAAAGACCGGGTAGCTCACTGGTGATTTTCACGGCATCATCATGTGGAGACGTAAATTGATTACACTAGCCTACGTTCTGTAATTAAGAAAGACTTCTTTTTTTTTTTGGTTAAAAATTAAGAAAGACTTCAAACATGGCTTTATTGTTGTTGAGATTTATTGTTGTTACTGCTGCTGGGTGCTTTTGTTCTTTCTACACTATTGTTTGTGTTTCTACTGTTTTTTTTTTCTTTTTTCTGGATCGGTCTATGGATGGTTTTATTGTTTTTTTTGTTGGCCTTCTTGTACTGCCCACGTTGCTCACGGCTAAGTTTGTAATTCGTATAGTTTACATCAAAAAGTTCTATCTATTATCTCAAAAAAGTTTCATACTCTTTGTCTTGGGTTTTTTTTCTTTTTTTTTTGCTACATTTGATGAATTGCAGTGGATTAAATTTCATTTCCTTTTTGTTTGTTTGAAATTTGTATTTGTTTGAAATTTCATGTTAATGTTCATAGAGTTTCAAACCCTATCTTTTTGATCCATTTTATGTTATGTTTTCAAATTAAAATGTGTTTTTTCTAACGGAAAATAAATAGGTGGGTTACTGAGGTCTAACGGAGCAAAACTCAGGTGGGCAAAGTGTCAAATTTTAAACCACAGGTAGGCAACTTAAATTTTGACCAAATCACAGGTGGGTAAATTGTAATTAACCTTTTTTATTTCTTTTTCATAAGTCACAATAAGAATTATATTCCAAAATTTAGAGCATGACAAAATCAAGTGCAGAAAATATGACAATTTTCATAATCCAATTTGAAAAATATTTTATCAACTAAGGTTGTTTCAAACTTATGTTAAATAGAGTTGTTTCACATCAGGACATAGTTATATTAGCATATTTGACATGATACTCACCTCTTGAAGATTTTTTTTTTTGGTTGAGAAAAACCTCTTCAAGAGTTGAGTTCCAAAAAGTGGCTATTTTCTAATATAAATTTATAAAACAATGTTATTTTGTCATATAATTCAAACTTAGAAATTATTGAGAAAAATTATTTGATGACAAAGAATTTAAAATCAAAATATATTTCAAGGGCACATCCACCACGGCCACAATTAATATAATGGCACTAGCTTGAACTTTTTCTTTTCTTTTTTCGACACATAGTATTTTTCTCTTTCATCCTGTTGAGGAACAAAATTTGACAAGAAAGTCCATTCCATGGAAAGTAAGGAAAGACCATGGGCCTTAACAAAAGAAGGCCTAATTCATGAAGTTAAGAAGGACCATGAAGGCCCAAAGTCCCAAAGAGAAAGAAAAAGAAAGAAATAATAATAAATAAATAAAAAAGAGGACCCGGACTTGGTTAGGCCAGAGGACATGCAGCAAGAAGAATCAACATCAAGGCCCTAGGACCTTGATGTGTCTTTTTGAAGCCTTGAGAAGAGGACCTTGGCTGACACATGGGAAAGCCAAGGTGTATGTTCAGATTTCCAGCAAAAGCCATTAAAAAATCCAGCAAAACCAGGTGTTATCTTTGTAACCCATGGTCCAAGCCCATGGGATCCCGAGTTGGTAGTAAGGGAGAAGTGGTTTGGTCGGTAATGGAGTGATTTCTAATGAAAGGAGGATCCCGAAGGTTTTCCTTGGTTCATATATTTGCTTGGAATGCATGAACCAATGAAAAACTCAGTTCCTCCATGTGCATGACATCTCCTCACAATTTCCTCTCAATTGTCATTTTCAATCAAAGTTGTCATCCATTACATTGAGCAGCCCACCCACTCTGTTGACTTTCCAAGAAGGAATCTTCCGTCTTTAGCTAAAGCCAAACACCCCTTTTGAGTTATAATTGCCTAATTAAGCTAAACCTCTGCCCAATGCACTTTTTCAGGTTCAGAGGACATGGTTTTACCCAGCAAACCAAGGACGTCCTCGCCCGGGGTACCAGACTATGTCCACTATAAAAGGAACACTAAAGTATAGCAGAAGGGGGGGAAGGGCGGTTTAGATGGAGGAAAAATTAGAGAGTTCAGAGGTTCAAAAGATATATTCTTAGAGCTTTAAGAGCCCAGTAAGGGAGGGGAAATAAAAAAGGGACAAAACAAGAGAGAGCCAAGGAGTAGGAATTCGTCTCATATTCTTGAGATTATTCAAAATATCACTTAGCCTCCAAAGAAACATATGCCAAAAACAAGCACACATCAGATATCACTCTCTCCCACAAAATTCTCCTTACTTGACTGATAACGCCTCAAAATGTATACTTGTTATATATTTATGTGGGCGTTATCTCCTTATTACTATGCTTAATTTGTATAATTAAGCCATGATTTGCATTAATTCCTATTATTTATCTTTACATAATTTCTTGAATAAGATGCCATTCATTGTGTGTAATTTTCTACTTTCAGGAAATCATGTGAGAAAGATGAGTTTACAAGAATTTGTGAGAGAATGGAGGCCAAACTAGAATTAAAGTGGAGCTAAAGGACCATGCTTAAATGTCTAAGGAGGTGCAGCTGGAGTGCTTGGATCGTCTACCATGATTGGAACCTTCAAATAAGGAAAGAAATCAAAGAGGCAGAATCTGAAAAGGAAAAATTTGATTTGAGCACCGATCAGTATTTTGGGCGTATCTCTCTCCTCAAAAATCCAATTGACACAAGGCCGAATGGGTTGGAACCATGACTTAAATATCTACAACTTTCCAGTTTTGAGTTTTTCAAAATTCTTAATTTTTGAATGCCGAAATTAACTCACAAGTTACTGCTGTAAACCTGGACGGAAATTAAAATAGTAAAAGTTTTATTTTCTTTGGACACTTAGACGATAGGGTTTTGGAAGGGAGGCTGTGAGAACGAATTTCGGCAGAGAAAACCTTGTATTTTTCTTCCTCTAATGGTAGCCTAAACTCTTTGCTAGGGCTAGGGGTTATGTTTCTTCTATACAGTATGAAAATTCAATGTGATTCTCTCTAAGAGTTTAGACAATAACATATTTGATTGTTCAATTAGATTTATTTTGATGTATTAGTTCTTCCATACTTTCAATAAGTTCAATCATGTTTTTCTTATTGTTTAGATGAATTTCTAATAGTTTTAAATAGAAATCACGTTTTAAAGTGAATGGGTTTTTTTGAAAACTATTCTAACCGCATTATTAATCGGGGTTATTATGCGTTCTTGAATTGTCTCAGTTCAACCGAATCATAAGTATTTAATTGTATAAGAACAATCAATTATTAAATATATATTTTCTTAGTTCACAAAGAATTTCATATCGATATAGAGAAACACTCCGATGCCCTAGTATTTACATTATTGATTTTAATCGGTTTTTATTATTATTCTTGTTAACAATCACCAAGCAAAAGTATTTTTCTTCTTCACCCAAATTGTTATTTAATTATATTGTCTTTGAATTTACCCTGCTCCTTGTGGTTCGACCTCGGTACTCCGAGAATTATATTGCTACGATCTCCTGCACTTAGGAGTGAGCAAGCAAAAGTATTTTTCTTGCCACAACTAATGCTTTAATTAATTGCAGGAATGGAAGAATGCAACTCACTTTTGGTTCCATGACTTTGGAGCTAAACATATTTCATGTGGCTAAACAACCACATGAGGATGATAATTGTGCTTATGTGAACCTCATTGGGGCGGTGGTTCAAGAAGAGTTTAATAAGAATTGTTTTTCTGATCCTCTTGAAAATCTTTTTAATAATTCTGTTGGTTCTTATGATTTAGAATGTGATATTCATGTATCTAAAAATTTTTCTTTGTTGGATTCCTCACAGGTTTTGGAAGAACAACAGATGATGGCAATTAATAAAGGATGGAAGCCTTGCTTTGAGGAGCTACTAGAAAATGAAAAAAAGCTCGTGCATTCAAGTGAAGAGGCACCATAGCTAGAGTTTAAGCCGCTGCTAGGTGGTCTCAAGTATGCATATTTAGTCCCAGGTAAGTTAAAACCTAGGTGTGATGGCCCTTTCATTGTAAGGGAAGTGTTTAACCATCAAGCTCTAGTAGTTGAGGACCCTAGGGATGGTAGGATTTTGAAAGTAAATGGACAAAGGTTAAAACCATTCTTAGGGGGAGTTATACCAGAGGAGGAGACTATGTCATTGGAGATCCCTGCCTATTGGGATGCTACGTGAACTCTGAAAGAGCCTTATGAAGTTGTACCATATTTGTTTTAATTTTCTTTTCTTTCTGTTTTTTTTTTCTTTTTGCCTTTTGTTTTATTATTATTTTTCTTTTGTGAGCTAACAATTGCAGGTGTGAAAGAAATTTCAAAAAAAAAAAAAAAATGCTTAAGGTAACTTCTTCCCTTTATACTTGAATTTATTTGGCTTTGATACATTGAGGACAATGCTATATTTTAGTTGGGGGGAGAGGTTTAAACTTTTTGCTACACCTTGCATGATTTTTCTTTCTTTCTTTTCAAAAAAAAAAAAAAAAAAAAAAATCTTGAATTTGAATGCAGAAGAGTTATAAGCTTTATTTTTATATTATATGATGGAATGAATAATGCTGAGTTGGTTATACTATTTGCAATATTAAGACTCTTTCATGAAGAGCACAATTGGAAACTTTTGAGCACAATAGCCAAGTTAGCGGATGGTTGGATGTTGGATATGCATGGATCATGAACAAGCTAGATATAAGCTGAAACTCAACCCATATGGAGAGTTCTTGGGCCTTACTTTTCTTTGTGAGAGTATATCTTTGTTTGAACTCTTAAATTTCTCTCATATGCTTCAGTTTTTGTAAAAGATCTCTATATTTTTTGGTTGACTATTGGAAACATTATGGTGAGATATACCATGATGCTACTTATTTTTGTCCTTAGGCATGCTAGTTTATGTGGAATTTTAGGAGATGAGAGCCTAAGACCACCAATTTTTTGTCACCAGCTAAACAAATATTCAGCCTACCTTTACATTAACCATTGTCACCATCATTTGAGCCATGAGAAATACTTCTACAATACCACAAAACATTTTTATTTATGGGTATTCTCATGGGGGTTCAAGTTTTGAGTAATTGATGTGTTTAGATACTACCATTGTCTCTCTTTTCTTCATAAGAAAAAAAAAAAAAAAAATCTCAAAAAAAAAAAGAAAAAAAAAAAAAAAAAAAAAAAAGAGAAAAGAAAGAAAAAAAAAAGAAAGAAATAGAAAGAGGAGACATACATAATCAATCAATAAATCATTGATGTCTTACACATCTTTCATGTATTTCAGAGAAGGGTTATATGGTTGAGTAAAGATTATTTTGATTCAAGTTGGTTGTTATCGCTATGAGTTGGGTTTGGCTTGAATTTTCTGCATTTGATTCATATACCTCATATTTCAAAGAGAGCAGTTTGTCTTCATAAGATTATAATACCACTGAGCTTAAAGTCCTACTTGATCCTAAAGGTGCATGGCTGGTATGTGTTTGGGATAAAAACTAGGGATGAGAATGGTATTAACCTCATGTTTCCAAGAATTCAACATCCTTTCCAAGAGATCTTTTTCCGTTGTTTTAGCGGCTGTTTTTGTATACACATGTGATATTCTTAAAACTTCTTCTTTCCTTTTTGTTCACATGTGATTTGAAGAGAGGAACCATTACTTCTATGTGTGTTCTTTCAGAGTGTTGATGACTTAAGAGAGGTTTTGGAGTAGAGGCTCTAATCTAGATTATTCTTGGTCTATGCATGTTTGGAAAAGCTGGTTTGATTGGATGGACTATGCACACACACACACTCCAAAAGTGAAGCTAGTGAAAGCTCTTTAATATGATGAATAGTATCCCAACTCAAAATTAAAAGTTCATTTGTATGATATAATGATAAAGCAGACTAACATTTGCTGCAGGAATTTTCAGGAAACCTTTGACTTTTGTGGGTAGAGTCACTGCAAACCCTCACAAGAGTAAACTCGTCCACTAGGGTGACCTAGGGGTTCAAAGACTTGCTGTACATGGGAAGTGCAGTCGTGTAGCCTACGAAAGTGGCTTGTATTTTAGTTTTAATTTTTCACTTTTAGTAGACATAGGTGCTTTGTGGATTGCTAGGGACTAGCAAGATTTAAGTTGGGGGGGGGGGGGTGTGATAACGCCTTAAAATGTATACTTGTTATAAATTTATGTGGGCGTTATCTCTTTATTACTATGCTTAATTTGTATAATTAAGCCATGATTTGCATTAGTTCCTATTATTTATCTTTACATAATTTCTTGAATAAGATGCCATTCATTGTGTGTAATTTTCTACTTTCAGGAAATCATGTGAGAAAGATGAGTTTACAGGAATTTGTGAGAGAATTGAGGCCAAACTAGAATTAAAGTGGAGCTAAAGGACCATGCTTAAATGTCTAAGGAGGTGCAGCTGGAGTGCTTGGATCGTCTACCATGATTGGAAGCTTCAAATAAGGAAAGAAATCAAAGAGGCAGAATCTGAAAAGGAAAAATTTGATTTGAGCACTGATCAGTATTTTGGGCGTATCTCTCTCCTCAAAAATCCAATTGACACAAGGCCGAATGTGTTGGAACCGTGACTTAAATATCTACAACTTTCCAGTTTTGAGTTTTTCAAAATTCTCAATTTTTGAATGCCGAAATTAACACACAAGTTACTGCTGTAAACCTGGACGGAAATTAAAATAGTAAAAGTTTTATTTTCTTTGGACACTTAGACGTTAGGGTTTTGGAAGGGAGGCTGTGAGAACGAATTTTGGCAGAGAAAACCTTGTATTTTTCTTCCTCTAATGGTAGCCTAAACTCTTTGGTAGGGCTAGGGGTTATGTTTCTTCTATACGGTATGAAAATTCAATGTGATTCTCTCTAAGATTTTAGACAATAACATATTTGATTGTTCAATTAGATTTATTTTGATGTATTAATTCTTCCATGCTTTCAATAAGTTCAATAATGTTTTTCTTATTGTTTAGATGAATTTCTAAAAGTTTCAAATAGAAATCACGTTTTAAAGTGAATGGGTTTTTCTGAAAACTATTCTAACAGCATTATTAATCGAGGTCATTATGCGTTCTTGAATTGTCTCAGTTCAACCGAATCATAAGTATTTAATTGTATAAGAACAATCAATTATGAAATATATATTTTCTTAGATCACAAAAAATTTCATATCGATATAGGGAAACACCCCGATATCTTAGTATTTACATTATTGATTTTAATCGGTTTTTATTATTATTCTTGTCACCAAGCAAAAGTATTTTTCTTCTTCACCCAAACTGTTATTTAATTATATTGTCTTTGAATTTACCTTGCTCCTTGTGGTTCAACCTCGGTACTCTGAGAATTATATTGCTACGAGCTCTTGCACTTGGGAGTGAGCAAGCATTGACTATCTTGGAAGGCAATGCCCAATCTAAGCTACTTGGACTTGAGTTCCAAATCCCACAAGTCTTGTGCAAAAGCACTAAGTCTATGAGAATTGGGGCCAGGATCCTCGTGGCTAACTCATTCTTATGAAATTCATTTACATATATGTATATGTATTAAAATGTATATCCTAATCTGAGGAACTAACAATTATTTAAAGATATGTGTATTGTATAGATGTTCTTGTGCAGGAATTATAAAGGTAAAGGGAAAGGACAAAAGCTCCATTGCATAATAAGCATGGAGAAAGATCCTATAGTTCAAGGAATCAACATTCTGGGTTCCATGGATTACAGGTCTAGTACATCTGGGAACCACAACATCACGTTCGGTGTACCACAACTTCATGTTCGGGGTACCACGACATCACGCTCGGGGAACCAAGTGAATGAATTCTTTTAAATGTTCACACAATAAAAGATAAGCCTTAAATATTCTATTTCAATCTCCGTCTCATTGTGAATATTATGAATAATTATTTTACTTATTTCGTAAGAGTAAAGGGTCATTTTATGACACTAAAACACTTATAATGATATTTTTTTACTTAGGAGGAAATCGCATTTTTGCCTTGAGGAGCTTTATGTGACTTGCGCAAAAACCGGTTCATATAACGACCCCAATAGGCCGCGAGAACCGGACCCAGTCCAACCATCCATCCTTGGAGGCCCAGGATCCCTTGTTATCAATGGACTTGGGTACTTTCCAAAAAAGGAACCCACATTTAAAGGTGACTCCACTGGGGACTGGGAAAAAGGAGAGGGAAGAAGTAGTCCCTTCGCAAGCATGGCTTCAAAGCTAGGAAACACCAAGAGAAATGAAAGTTCCTCTTAGTGCATTCAACATCAAGATCCCAAAAGTGCGGGTTCCTCTAAAGAACGTCCCTCGGAGGGAGTCTATATGGAATTTTGGAGACTTCCCAACACAAGATAAGTTTTATGCGTCATTATTTTCTCCATTTTATATTTTGAACATAATGGATCATTACCCTACTCTTTTTTAAAAAAAAGGGTAAAAGGGGTCATGTAATAATATTTAAACAATCATGATATTGTCTCATTGCTTTAAAAAAAATGGAGAAGTGAGCAAATAAAAAAAAAAGATTGATGAAGTGAAGATCGTATGAGCTACAAAAGCAAAGCAATTGCCTCACATTCTGGGGCTGAATTATTTAAAAAAAAAAATTCATAATATTGTTTCATTTCCTTTGGGAAAAAAAAAGAGAAAAGAAAGAGAAGTAAGTGAATCAAAGAGGCTTGATGAAGTGTAAATTACATAGCAAAGCAATTGCCTCACTTTCTGGGGCTAAAGAATTTTGCAACAACTTGATAATAACATCATATGGCGCAGGTTAGTAAAATGGACAAGTTCCTTGGCTCCGACCGTGGATCTAGCAAAATGGAGTAATTCCATGATTCGAGCAAAGCCTAGGAGATCCTTAACTCTAGGAAAGTAAAGCCTAGGAGATCCTTGATCCTAGCAAAACTGAGGAGATCCTTTATTCCAGCAAGGCTGAGTACACCCTTGATTCCAGTAAGGCCTAGGAGATCCTTGACTCCAGTAAAGTAAAGCCTAGGAGATCCTTGATCCCAGCAAAGCCGAGGAGATCCTTTATTCCAGCAAGGCCTAGGAGATCCTTGACTCTAGGAAAGCAAAGCCTAGGAGATCCTTGATCCTAGCAAAGCTAATGAGATCCTTGATTCCAGTAAAGCTGAGGAGATCCTTGATTCCAGCAAAATTGAGGAGATCCTTGATTCCAAAGGAGATCCTTGATTCCAGCAAAGCTGAGTAGATCCTTGATTCTAGTAAAACTGAGTAGTTCCCTGGTTCCAGACACGAATCCAACGAAAATGGAGTAGCTCATTGATTCCAAAGAAGCTGAGTAGTTCCTTGGTTCCAGCAAAATGGAGTAGTCCTTTGGTTCCAAAAAAATTTTGAGTTGTTCCTTGATGGAATAGTTTTCTGATTCCAGCAAAGTGGAATAGTTCCTTGGCTCCAGCAAAGGTGAAGTACTTCCACGGATCCAACAAGGTAAAATGGTTCCAAAAAAAAAAAAAAAAAAAAATGGAGCCATAAAGAAAGTGGATAAATGTTCCACAATAGAATCAAGAGAAGGTGGATCAAGCATGATTCAACAACTGCCTCATGTCCTGGGGGGCTAAAGCCTATTGTGCGGTGGACCTTGAATATATCTTGAAGAAAATCAATAGAAACACTATATTGCAAGTCAGTAGAAAAATCAATATTATTGAAAGCTCAACAACAATATAGTGCATCTATCATTTATTGTAGCTCAACAATTAGGATCACCCATGGAAATAACAAGATTTGGAGGAGCTATAGAGTCCACTTAAGGACACCTATAACTAGCTCTAAGGGCTGACCATGGCATCACAAGTATCGCCTGATCCTCTCAACGTTCCACTGATACGTGAAAGAGGGATTGAATGGATAGCCCACAAAAATTGCTGCCAATCCTAGTCCCTTCATCCAGCATGAAGTAAACTTTGTGGAAAACATATTCTATGATGAGTCGGCTCCAGCTGAAAATATCCCATCTCTAAGATCCCGGGGGCTCCCATCCAAGAAGGAGAAGAAATCTGGAGGGAAGACAGAATATCGCTTACGAAGATATGCAAGACCTGAATGTAACTTGCAAGAGGATCTCGGACCACCATCTTACATGATAGCCCAAGAAGAGATACTGGAGGGACATAGGGATATGATGAGCCAGAATATCCCATCTTCAGGATCCTGGGCTCCCATCCCAGAAGGAGAATAAGAAACCTGGAGGGAAGACAAAATATCACTTATGAAGGTACGTGGGACTTGAATGTAGCTTGCAAGAGGATCCTAGTCCACCATCTTACATGATAGCACAGGAAGAGATCCTGGAGGAACATAGGGATATAATGAGCCAGAATATCCTATCTCTAAGATCCCGGTGGGGCTCCCATCCTAGAAGGAGAAGAAACCTGGAGGAAGGGCAGAATATCACCTATGAAAGTATGCAGGACCTGAATGTAGCTTGCTGAAGGATCCCAGACCACCATCTTACATGATGGCTCAAGAAGATATCCCAAAGGAACCTAAGGATATGGAAAAGGAGGAACAAATCCTACCAAAGGAAGAACTAGAAGAGGTGAACTTGGGGGCTGACCTAGGGAACCTAAGCCCTATCCTCATCAGTAGTCAGTTATCAGTACAAGAAAAAAGAGCAACTGGAAGAACTATTGAAGAAATATGAAGATTTATTTGCAATTTAAGTGAGGCATGTTCAAAGGATGAATTTCCTTTGCCTAACATCGATCTCCTTATAGATCCAACTAAGGCAACAACAATATCAACCATGAAGAGGTATACCACGGTCAAGGAACTCAAGAGCTTCATAGAAAGAGTTTCTTACATTAGGAAATTCACACCAAGACCAGCCTTGGTCACTAGTGGACAATCCAAACTGTTGAAAAAGTGGAATGTTTTCATATGGGGAGCTGAGCAACCAATTGTCTTTCATAAAACTTCAACAGATCATGAGTCATTTGCCTACCTTATGGGTACTAGTCCATGACAAAATCATTATTGTTGTACCTGGGATGACTAGAGTAATTTATAATATGTACATTTCCCTCACTGATGGCAGCTAATTGTGCCTTCAGCTTGGGCTTGCTTAAATATTTAAGTATTTAAAGAATGTAGGTGTTGGCAGTACTGAACTCTGAACATCCAAGGATTTATCATTGATTCACAAATGATGAAAATATTAACCTGAACGTTTATTGTCTGATTTTCTCTGAAAAATGTAGACATTACTCTGAAGTTCATAATTCTCATACCTCTGGTTGTTCTTTTTTATTCGGATAGATATCTTCAGAAGATAATAGTGGAAGAGGAAAAGAAATTCCTTCAACAAAGGATGTAGTTTGTCTACTCTATAGTTTTTCTTACACATATCTTAACATCATGAATGCCTTAAAAAGTCTTGGTTGATTGGATTAGATGATATGCAGAGTATTAAATTTGGTTATAAGCATGTTGGGTTTTTTTTTTGTTTTTTGTTTTTAATGTTTTATTACTCTTTCCAGAATCATACATCTGAAGTTGTGAAGTAAACATAGAATAGAATGTGGCACTTTGAAGCTTTGAAGTTTTATGTAATTCTTAAAAGAAAGAGTTCTGTATACGAACATTTCTGCATGATATGTGCGGTGACTTTATTGTTCTTCCATTTTGTTGTGATATTTTTTTTGTTTAGTTTGCTTGTCTCTGGTATTTTTAGCAGATTAGTTTTGCAATTCAGTAGCTGGTGAGTTATAAACATTCTAATGGATGTTCTTAGATCACTGCAGAATACTGATGGTGGCTTTGCAACTTATGAATTAACTAGATCCTACCAGTGGTTGGAGGTAACTATTATAACTTCTTAAGGCTTCTTTCTTTTACTTTTACCTTTAGTTTTAAATAATTCTTCTTACCATGAATTTGCTATGTCTTGAAAGTTTGAATTATTGCCAAGTACCCCCTTATTAAGAGCTTCATGACTAAGCTGGCCCTGTTCTCCCAGTGATATTTGAACTCAAATACAATGAATGTTTAGGTTTAGCCTTCACTTAGAAAAAAATTATAAATTAATTGTGAATTGTTTTTCCTTGTTTATGTTCTTAGACATATTATATAATCCCAGCCCTAGAATCTTTTGTGACTTTGGCTGCACCAATATTGTGATTCATACTAATCCATTGGAGGAAAACCATCAAGTGTTTGGAATGACACTTTAGAAGCTATTCCACCTTGAATTTCATTGTATGGAAACCCCTTGAATTGAGATGGCTAAAATTCATTCGGATTTTCTGTCTAGAAAATAACTCTTGATTCACAAACTTCAAAAAGCTGAATTTTCTACTGAGATGAGATACTGGCATCCTAACAGTCTACCAATGATACTTGTTTCCAGAGTAAAAGACTGTCTTACATGTCATGGGACTCAGCTCAGGCCCTATGTGTTACTCTGGTTGGTAATCACTACGATTGCCCAGATGACTTCCTATATAGATGTGTGGGGGTGTGTGTTTTGCGTAGTCTATACTTTCCTACGTTGATTGAGAATTATATGACATTGGTTAGGGATTGTAGGGAATTGAGGTCAATGAGCGCTCTAATGATACCTATCCCCCATAAGAAATGGTAGAGGGTAAATAACGAGGTTTAAAACTCACTGGTAAGCTGCAGACTCTATCAATCTAAAAAAAAAGGATTGTAGGAAGTTGATATAGAGCACAGTTTTGACCTGGAAATTTAGGATCAATGTGATGATTAACTCTATATAAGTTTTTGATTGTTAAGTTTGCATGTGCACTTAAGTGGGTTTTGAAACTATGGCCTTACTTCCCTTTGCCCTTCTTATGGGGAAGGAGGTGCTCTTGAGCTAGAGCTCATTGGCAACTCCATATCAATTTCTAATGATTTTATGGTTGTATTTAATTATGATTTGATGAGCTCTTTTAGATATAGGGAATGTGGTAAAGAAATCGTATCAGTTAGTAATTTATCCACACACGGCAGGTGTTTCTAACCCTTGAAATTATGGTTGAGTCACACGCATTTTATAGGGGCAGTCAGTTGGAAATTCATCAGAAATTAAAATCTAGCTCTTTGTAATCCATATTCATGTGTTTTTCCTCTTCTTTGCCTTTCTTCGGTTTGAATTGGGGGATAAGGAGATGATGTATGAAATGAAGATACTCTTTTACTATGCCAATCTTGCTTTTAAGTGGTGGCTTGCAACAGTGGTCGAAGTATGTAATCCTAAACCCATGTTCTTTCTTTTAATTGGCTGTATAGTCTATTTTATCCATGCTGCAAGTTTTTTGAATGATGCTGAGATTATATTTGCAATGTCTATTGTCTAATCAATTTTCAGTTAATCAATCCTGCTGAAACCTTTTGGTGATATTGTGATTGATTATCCGTAAGATTCATCACATCATTTTGTAATTTACTTACTTCACAGTAAATTCTAATATGATGTTAAATGAAGTGATTATGTAGATATGTTGAGTGTAATGCCAGCAGCACCAAGCACTGGACATTATTCAAGAAATTATATCCTGAGCATAGGAAGAAATAGAAAATTGTATTGCTAAAGCTGCAGAGTTCATTGAAAAATACAAGCTTCAGATATTCCTGGTTTGCTTTCACATTACTTTTCTATTTATACCCTGCATATTTGTATGAATGTCTTCGTTATTATCAGTCACTAATTTCTCTCCCACTTTTAATTTTGTATCAGTGCCTGAGCTTTAACCTAATTAGTCACTTGTAGATATCTTGGAATTGTTTTGAACTTTGAAGACAGTTCTGAAATTACTTTGTACACAATTAATCTAAAATAACAATAGGTATGATCCTGGGAGTCTGCTTCACCTATGGTGGGTGGTTTGGGATAAAGGGGTTAGTAGCTGCTGGAAGGACATATAAGAATTGCTCGCAGCATCCTAAAAGCATGCAATTATCTGTTGTCCAAAGAGCTTGCTTCAGGTGGTTGTGAGAAAGCTACCTATCATATGTCAGAACAAGGTTGGTACTATATTTAATTTTATATTCTCTGAAACTCCCATATGCAGGCCATCTTAATCTTTTTCTTGAACAGGTGTATACCAATCTCGAGGACAATAGGCCACATATTGTCAATACCGGATGGGCTATGTTAGCCCTCATCGATGCTGGTCAGGTACATTTGGTGAAGAATCATTTGGAAACTCCCCCCTCTCCCTTCTTTTTTTTGCCTTTGGTGCAAGTCAACCTTTCAAATTCATTTTAGCATTTGGTTGATAATATGAATTCGTCTTCCCATCTGTCTATAGTTCCTCACAGTAAGGTTATTAAAACTAGAGAATTATCATGCTTGCCTACTTAAGAGTCATGAAGGAAAAGTTTCAATATCATATTGGTAATGAAATATCAATTCCATACATTTCCTGCACTCAATGACATTTGGCCACAGAGAAAATAGCTTCAGATAATCATGCATTCCTCGCAATAAGGTTATTAAAACTAGAGAATTATCATGCATTCCTACTTAAGAATCATGAAGGAAAAGTTTCAACATCATATTGGTAATGAAATATCAGTTCCATACATAGCCTGCACTCAATGACATTTAGCCACAGAGAAAATAGGTTCTGAGAGTGGAAATTCACTTTTGTGAAAACTAATGGGATTTTTGAACAGTAATGTTTAAAAATCCATACATTATATAATTAATACTTTGATACACAGGTAATATTTGTGTTAATTTCACCAATCGTGTCTTGCATGAAAAACACATTCATCACCATATTTCTCATAATTTGAAAATTGAAGTAACTATCAGTTTAGGTTGATCGCATTCCCAGTTTCATTTAAAAAAAAAAAAAAGTAATAAAAACCAGAAAATAAGGACAGGCAAAAAGAGATCAAGCTGGTTGTATACTTTTTTCTTCCCAACAGAAATTTATATCACCTGCTGTATAAATTTTCTAGTCTCGATATTAATAATTGATTTTTTTTTTCTCTCTTCTGAAAGGCTGAGAGAGATTCAACACCATTGCATCATGCAGCAAGATTATTAATAAATTCTCAAATGGAGAATGGAGATTTTCCACAAGAGGTAAACCTAGGCATTGTTTCTCTATTTTTCTTTCCCATCAAAGTGAAATATTTCCTGAATGTGCAATTGTATTATGTTCTGAGGAAAGGCAGGAACAGACCAACAGTCCATTTCTAGGGCTTTAAAAATGCAGTATCCTATTACATAAATTTGACTAAGAAATAAACCGCACCAAGATAAAAACACGTAAAACTTGGGGAATATTCTAGCATATTTTTACTAGGGATAGCTGGACCAAAGTTTTATGGTATTGACACTTTGTTGTTGATATTTTTACTAGAGGTGGCAATGGATGATATGGAGGTTATAGGTTCTCTAGACCATTAATTTCTTTAGATATCTGGGTTCTTATAGACTAGAAAAGATAAATATTGTAAATCTTTGGCTTGTCCGCTCATGTATTTTAGACCACACAGCATAAGAATCTTTAAAAAAAAACTTATTTCACCAGCAACTGCTCAAGAAAGTTATTTATCAATACCTTATATGTATGTGTTAATAATTTATGCATTTTGTCATACAGGAGATCATGGGAGTTTTCAACAAAAATTGTATGATCAGCTATGCTGCATACCGAAACATTTTTCCTATTTGGGCCCTTGGAGAATATTGTTGTCGAGTATTGCAGGCACCCTAAATGATGTCACTTTTACCTTCTTCCTCTTTGTTTTTGTTGTTTGTATTCCATAAATGTCACTTTTGCAGGCACCCTAAAATATTTGTTGTCGAGTATTTTTACTATTGCTTTCAACAGTTTAGTTTTCCTAAAATTTTCACTCTATGTATATGACCATTAATGAATAAAAATAATCCAAATATTTTTATAATTGTATTACTTACATTATTGCCAATTGGACTTAAGTGAGCCCTAGTAAAAGTCCCAATGCTAGCTTAAGGCCCCAATTGCATAAGGTAGATGTTGAATGGTAATGGTAGGTATGATGTGCGTTCATACTACGAGGCATTGAAATGCTGAAGTGATGCAAATTTCCTTAGAAAAGTATTTGGTGTTCAAACGATTTGAAAAGTACTCGCATTTACTGTGTGGATGCAGTTTGGGAACGATTCTTTTGTGATAATCCTATTATCTTTTTGTTTTCTGCGTTTGCACTTGTCGGGCAATGTTAATGAGTGTTGTTAATTTACTTGCTAGGATGGAATTATTAGTTTAGCCTGGCAGGCAATTACACTATTATTATTATTATTTTGTTTGGAATCTAGTCCCTGTGCTTTATGGAAACTATGGAGTTTTAGTTTGGCATACACTAGTATTGCATTTTTTTTGTTTGAATCTAGTTCGCTTATGCTTGATGGAAACTATGGAGTTATTAGTTTGGCATACACACGCTAGCATTGTATTTTTTCTTGTTTGGAATCTAGTCCCTCTTATGATTGATGTGGAAACTATGGAGTTATTAGTTTGCGCACACTATCATTGTATTTTATTATTTATTTGTTTGAATTAGTCCCTTCTCACCAGTTCAACTGAAGTTTAATAGATTATTTTTTGAGTATTTGGATCTAGTAATACTCATTCTCACTCTTGACTTAATCTTATGTATACATAATGTATGTAGGAGATTTGCATCAACATCCTTTTTTTTTTTTTTTTGGTATAAAATATTATAAATCCAAAAGATTGGATAATTGACACAAAGGATGCCGTCTACTGTAATGTCCAGCACTTCTATGTATCTCATGAGACTTTTCTCTCACAATGTAATTCACAAATGTGCGTCCCCATACATGTTGTGAAAGAGATGACTTTTGAAACTGTATCGACATTAATTTTCTAGCTGTAGGTGCCATTGCAATTTAAGTCAATCAACCATCACGTACCGACTGTAACAACCGAATTCTATTTCAAAAGCGTGGGAATTCCAACATTTGGGCTTGACATGAGCAATTTTCAGAACCCACTACTTGTACAAAACTACAAATGTATTAATTGGCCACAACAAAAAATTACCCGATATTGACTTTTGAGAAAAGTAGCTTTTTGTGAACTATTTTTAAATGCATATATGCTTTTTTTTTTTCAAACTACGTATTAAAACTATCTTTTCCTAAAAGGATTAATTTTATGAATCAGATTAAATTTTGCAAATTTAATGGTGTACATATTTAAAATTTTAAACATGGACTATTTGTGGTCCGTTAGATACAAATAAATATATAAATAAATAAAAATTTCTCTATGCAATAGGCGAAATGGAGAATATATAAAGATAATTTAATATAAAATTTTTGAAATAGCAAAAATACCATAAAAACTTCAAATCTTATTTTAGTTAAAATCCCTTATTTTAATGGTCTCAATACTCCTTTTTCACTCTCCAACCACACACACATATATGATGCCCTTCTTATAATATATATATATCCTACAACAAATATGTGGAGTCCACCAAATATGAGAGAACTTATTTGACGAGATTGGAGAATGATTTAGAAATCATTCTTTTCATAACTATTTTATGTAAAGAATTACAAAGAATCGGCTCGTTAATTTTATAGATTTTATCATTTTTTCTCCACCACTAATCTGTCACGTTAAGCACTTCTCGCATACTATTGCAAAAAAATTCTGTCCTTGATTTATTCTAAGAGATACTTTTTCGTAGGCCCTCATCCTTTCCCCTTATACTATCAACCGAAAACTCTTCATCACCTACTAACAGTGACATTACTTTACATTTGTACATATTTCATTACCTACACAAGAAAGAAAATGTCTTATGCGATTGCAAATGTCCTCATTAGATTTGGTGAGAACGGCATTTAAGATCTCTTCCCACCCCCAACAATAATTAATACTAATTACTTTACATTTTAATATATTAATTACAAATGCATTGAAATCATGGATAACTTTCACCCTCCACCTTTTATACTGCTTTAAGTTTATATGGAGAGAGTAGAGGTGAGTAAGAGTGTATGAATTACCTCCACCTTATTCCTCGCTGGATGCTTAAATTAAGTAGTAAGAAGAATTAAATTTTCCTTTCGTTTGATGCTTTAAAAATTAGATTTGCAGAAGTTAAACGACAAAACACAAATTTACCCCTATTCAAAATTCCGACTTGTAACATCGGCCTATTATTAATTTAAAGCAGAAATTGTGAAATTTATCTTACTAATAATTTATCTACTTCTACTCTCCCACCAAATCTCTCCACTTCCGTGAATTAAAATCATGCTATGCTAAACCTCCAAACCCCTCCAAACTCCACCCTTCCTTAAAAACTTCCAAACAAGCGAATTAAATTACTCTCCTCCTACTCTACCCCCTTTAACTTCCAAACAGTTTTTGATTAGGAATATTGACAAATGATATTTTCATTTCAACAGATAGATGTTTTCAACTGTCAACTTCATATCCATGTCCATATCAATGCGTTCTGTGGACTTTAGTGGCCATTGTTGACCTGTAAGGCAGCATTGATAATTAATTAGTTGAAAATTTATCATCTTGGCATATTTGACAATTTATTAATTATTGTCGTCACATGGTGTGGGGTCGATGAGTTCATACCCTGAAAACTCCCTTTTTATTTAGAAGTTAAAAAAATGTTCCACAATTGTTACTTTCTAAAACTGCTTCAAAAAGTCTGTAGGAAATTACAATAATAATAATAATAATAATAATAATAATAATTGTTAATATAATATGTTTACAATATTAGAGAGTAATATTATTCTAATCATAACAAATGAATGTTAATAGGCATACAAAAAAAAATTGTAAACATTATTGTGTTTTTTGTATTACTTAGGATCGTCTCTTCTGTATGTCTAAACCAACAACATTTGTGATGTTGTGTGATACACGCAAGAAATGTTCCAAATCGAATAATAACGGTAAGAAAGAAACATTAATATATGCTTATACTGAAAGATATACGTTAAAGAAAGCAGCTTGACAAAAGGTATTCCTATATGCATATTACTATTTGCATTTACAAGACGTTATTTTCAACATAAAGCTCATAAGCAAAGTTGGCCCTCAAATTTTTGCATTATTGCCAAGTGATGGACACGAGGGGTATGATGGTTATATTAGGGAGCGTATTCAGGCGAATTTAGCGTATGGATAAAGTTATGCCGGAATGAAAATACCATCCAACGATCTGGTGAGTAATGAAGAAACTGTCTCGGGAGGGAGCAATAGCTGAAACACCGCTAATACCTGCCGAGGGAGTAAAATGAGGAATCCACCTAAGGAGGTTCACGTTTGATTAGCTGGTTGGTGAGGAATTTTGAATATGCAATACAAATGGATTTATCTTAACTTAGAGTATCATTGTGTGGATCATGATTAGAAGATCAAAATTAAAATCAAAGAAATAAAACAAAGATGTATATTTGACTAGTAGTATTTTATAACAATATATAGAAGCCACAAGGACCTACAGGAAGCCTCATATGATCAAATATCCTCAAATTTTTGGTATCAAACTGAAAATTATATAGGCATAGGCCATTATTATGGCCAAGTGGGATCATGACTAGAAGACCGAAGTTAATAACAAAAGAAATAAGACAAAGATGTGATAATGTAGCAAAACCTATCTCATTCATATTAGTCGTCCAAAGAAAGGCGAAGCAGAACGTGGCTGTCATGACAACTCGTCTCGTCAAACCTCGGCCTCCTTGACGACCTCGGTCCATTCCATCCTTAAACGACGGACTAGGTTATTGCATCCCAAACGCTGAGCCTTAGATGACTAAATTATCACCAGCATGAGGAAATCGAACTTGCTGCAAGTTAAGTCCAACAAACCGTCGCGAAATGCATATCCAAATAATGTAACTCATGCATGTTATGGAAGTTACCTCGACCCATCGAACTCCTTAACAATAGAACGGTTACCAAATAAATAATCGCTCCCCGCATGCTATAAGCACCCCGCCAACAAGAGGGTAATCTATCTCGAAACTTCCACCAAAAACATATACTCCTTTTGAAATTAAGAGAAATGAATTCACCTTTTATCATCTGAGACCTTGGCCGGCCTCCAACGGGACTCCTCCGACTCTGCTTATCTTTCGTATTATAAGTAATACATCATCAACGTTCGAGACATCCCACCCCACCGATTTCTGTGTTCATCGCTGAGCCGCCCGTGGAACCGGTTTTGTTAGATTTTATCTTCTAGTTCTACAATCCCTTTCTAACAACAAAAGGCTGCAATGGTTCTGACAAGATCGCGGCTACTGCTAGTCCAGCCATCAAAGAAAGTGTTAGGATGCCTCCAAAGAATCCCATCGCTGATCGTCAATCTGCGCTCATAGCCCCACCACCCTCCGCTCAACATGTGCAATCCATGGCGCCGCTATGCAGTTAACTCACGTAACCAAGAACCGACAAGGGAGATTAATCTCAGGAGGCAGCTGAATGAGGCATATGGAGAAGAACAAGGCCGAGCCGTGGAGATGGAACAACGCGCAGCTCTGAAGCGACCGCGGGCACCACATCAAGGAGGGTGCCACATTTGAAAGAGAGATCAATTTGACGAGGAAGGTTATGGATGAGATGTGGAAACATGAAGAGCAAACCCTCGGTGAGGATCCGGTTCACCGACAGAGCTCCCTTTACAGCTACCATCAATGGTCACCTCTTTGCCTCCAAAATTCAAGATGCCTCCTTAAATTCTTATGATGGAACGCGTGACCCATTTGATCACATTGCCACTTTTAAGACTACGATGCACCTCTTCAAGGGGTCCTTTGATGAGATTATGTGCAGCTTTTCCCCACCACTCAAAGGACCTACATCTGTATGGTTCAAAGAAATACCGAATACAAGGTTCGTTGAAGAATCGGCAAGTTATTTGTCAATAATTTCATGGGACAGACACAAGTGCCTCATCTAGCCTCGTTAACTATGAAAGGTGGGGAGAATGAAAGTCCCGCGGTCCTTATCACTCAAGCTTTTATCAAGGAAGCCTCGACTAAGGGATCTGGAAGTGGATGACAAACTATTCTTGGCGCTCTTCACAATGGGGTAAATTTCGACTGCTCATCCACAAACTTTATGAGAAGGAATCCTGCCCATGGTCGAACTTGTCCATTCAAAATTTCACTTTATGAATGCACATGACCTAATCATAGCTAAGAAGAGAAGAGAGTCGGTAGAATGGAAATGAACTTGCGCGCCACCCGGTAGGCCACCAAAGAAGGGAAGAGTAGAAGATAAAAGATCGTATGGTAAAGGCTGTCCATCAAGACTGAGTCGCAAGAATACACACCATTGAACATGCCGCCGAGCAAGTCCTCATGCACATTAAGGATGATCCTTCTTGAAATGGCCGGAGAAATGAAAGGGGACCCCACACGTAATAGAAATAAGTATTGTCGTTCCATGTGACCACGGCATGACACTGACGAGTGTTTTCGATCAGCTGCATCGAGAATCTTATAAGGCAGTGAAAGAGGAGTTTCCTTGGACGGCACCACAAAGGACGAGAAATCAAGGGTAAAGAGAAGAGTCGTCACGACCCACCCCTTGGAGAAATCAGTTATCATGTGGAAGTTCAACAGCCGGGTCATATTCAAATTCAAAGAAGGCATACTCCGAAGGTAAAGTGCAAAGCGCTCAACTCTTGGACGAGCGCCCGAGCAAGGACCATGGACGAGCAAGCATCACATCTTCACCTATGGTGATGCTGAAAGAATTCACCATCCTCACGACGATGCCATCGTCATTACCTTGCTTTATTATCGACTACATGACCGAAGGGCACTGTGGATAACGGGAGCTCTGGCATATCTCCGTACTTCCGCCTTCAACAGATGAGACTAGACTAGACCAAAATTTTGTCTCATGAATTCCTAGGTTTCGTGAACGGGGTGCAACCTCGTGGGCACTATTACATTACCAAAGTGGTGGGGGCATATCCACAAAGAAATCACTAAAAGAGGTGAACTTTAATTGGAAGTGCCAACTTAACGCTTGAAAGGTCAAGCATCTACTTACCACCGGCTTCGGCCAAGTTTCCACAGATTATGGAGTAGGACAAGTACAAGTAATTTTCAACTAGCAAAGAAGAGAATGTTACCCGGGCTGTGTTGGCCATGGACGAGCAAGTTCGCACCATGAATATTGAAGACAAAGAGAAGGGGCGCAGCCCATCGAGGATTAGAAGATACTTAGATAAGAACAACCCTAAAAGGTGCACCAGATCGGGCAAGACCTTAGAAGAAAGATTAAGAAGGACCTCGCCCGCT
Organism: Notholithocarpus densiflorus; assembly: GCA_030021035.2. Classification (NCBI taxonomy): domain Eukaryota; kingdom Viridiplantae; phylum Streptophyta; class Magnoliopsida; order Fagales; family Fagaceae; genus Notholithocarpus; species Notholithocarpus densiflorus. The sequence continues at coordinate 23,455 of JARYZH020000646.1, forward strand.
TTTGAAGAGAAACACCGAGCATATTCGCTTGCTCATAAAGATATGCCTGTATAGATCCTGTCACCCATCGCCTAAATGTATGTCCTTCCTCCAAGCCAAGCACGACAAAAAAAATGTGTTTGCTCCCGAAAGAGATAATGCTATTAAAAATGAAGTTCGTGGTTGGACGGCAGAAAGTTTATAAAGAGAAGTGCACTAATCCAGATTGGTTGGCTAATAGTAATAGTCAAAAGGCGAACTGCAATGGAGGATGTGTAGATTTTTACTAATCTAAATAAAGCTTGCTCCTAAGGACGCCTATCCATTGCCAACACGATCAACTCATGGATTCTACCGCAGGCCACAAATTACTTAGTTTTATGGATGCTTTCTCAAGATACAACCAAATAAGGATGGGATGAGGCTGACTAGGATAAACATCCTTCGTTACTAGTCAAGGCCTATTCGGCATGAAGTGATGTCCGCTTGAAAACGCCGATGGGCAATAACGACTGGTCAACCACATGTTCCGCCCTCGATTGACTCGAATGTGGAAGTCTATGGATGACATGTTGGTGAAAGCTCCGACGGTGGAAAAACATCCGAACGACTCCGCAAGAGACCTTCAATACACTAGCAAGACAAGAGGAAGTTAAATCCTTGAAGTGTGCTTTCTGAGTAGCGTCCGGGAAATTTCTTGATTCATGGTTTCACACAGTGATCGGCGTTAAACCCCGAAAAGATTAAAAGCCATTCTAGATACGAAGCCTCCGCAAAATATCAAAGAAGTCTAGTCTCTTATCATGAAGCCACGCTCTCAACAGTTTGTTTTCTAAAGCTACCGACAAATGTTTACCATTTTTCAAGGTTCTAAAGAAAGCATTTGATTGACTTGACGAGTGCCAAAGAGCTTCTTCCAAGATCTCAAGACGATCGTTACGACTGCACAGTCCGTCCCCGATGGGAGAAGAGTTGTTTTATACCGGGTAAAGGACTTCGCACGCCGTGGAGCTCAACATTGATAAGAGAGGAAGGAAAAAAAAAAAAAAAAAGTTGCAAAACCGCGTGTGTACTATACTAGCGGCACAGAGGAGCAGCGAGGACTATATCCACTAATAGAAAAGCTAGTTAAGATTTATCACAGCCTTCCAGAAGTCAGACACTACTTCCAAGCCCATGTAATTAATGTTATGACAGACCACCCGCTCAAGAAAGCCATGAACAAGCTCTAAGCCGCGGACGACGGATCCAGCTGGCCATCGAACTCAATGAGTTTGATGATCCGATACCTACCAAGTGCATGCTATAAAGGTCAGCCCCCGCGTATTTATTGTGGAGTTCACACTGCTTCACATAGAAGGAATGGAAGACAAAGAAGAAATGGGTCGTCCATGTGGATGGCTCGCCCCACACAACATGCAAGGAGGAATAGAGTGGTTTTGCAATCCCCAAAGGGTGATAAATTGAAGCATGGATCCGGCTCGCAATACCAAGCAACCAACAATGAAGTTTCTGAAAATAAGCCCTCCTAAAAGGGTTGGAATTGGCTAAGTCCACTGAGGCGAAGTCACTGCTCAAGGAGATTCTCAATTAGTCGGCCAAATAAATGGAATGTATGAGGCTAAGTGGAGGACGGATGAAAAATACTTAGGAAAAGTGTTATGCTTGTGAAGAAATTCAAAGAAACTAACTTCGCTCAAATCCCAAGGAGGAGAACGTGGAAGCGCATACTTTAGCCGGTAGCCTCTGCACTGGGGGGCCATGAACGACTGGTTTAGTTCAATACGCCTAAGTATAGGATCTCCTCAAGTACAAAGAACAGAGAATGAAGAAAATTGATGACCCCAGCCAGTATCATACTAAGGACTTATACTTCCTATGGAAGAATGAGGCTAGAAAACTCGGTTAAAGTGCAAATGTATATCCTTATGGACAAAGTTCTCAGATAAGAGAGGCTTCTCAAATCTTATCTCGTGTGTCCGCCCTGCATTTAAGCGAACTACGTGGTCGGTGGAAGTTCATGGAAGGAAAGTATCGTGGAAATCATTCAGAGCCGTATCACTCATCCACAAGGTCAGTCTCGTGTATTATCACAACTATCCAAGGTATGTAAAGCTTACGTCAAGGTACTGACTGCCAACGATTTAGTAATGTTCCCGTGACAACCATCCGAATATCTAACTCCCAATGATGGCCCCATGGCCCTTGCTCAAGGCTTGGGACATCCCGGGTCCTTTTCCCCAACTGCATAAAATGAAATTTTTAATGGGCGGGATAGACTATTTTACCAAGCTGGGTGGAAAGCCGAACCCTTAGCAAGTATCACGCAGCTGGTAACATAAACACTCGCCTGAAGAACATAAGATGCAGGTTCGGGGGTGCCCAAATACTAATATCCGATAACGGAAGACACCAACAATGCCCTTTTCGTGTGGATTTCGTGTGGAATACTTCGGAATCCAAATCACATCTTCCTCACTTACCCACGCTGTAACGGTCAGCCGAAGAAACCGATCCTTGTTGGTGCCACCGCCACTGGCTCAGGCAAAGGAGTATGACCATGAGGCCACCCGCGTCCCATGGCATACAGACGATTTTATGAGAAACCCTTACCGGAAACACCTTAAGCTAGCCTACGGGAGCGATGGTCATACCTACGAAGTGCATAAGTGGCTAACCATAGGTGATCACCAGACAAGGATAATGCAGGAGCAACCAGCTTAAAACCTTGATCCGCACGAGGTAAGGATGGGATGCGCATCAAAGGACTGGTAGCGCGTACAAAACCTCATGTCTAGGAGATATGATGCAATGGGCGAAGCAAGAAGATTCAACATAAGAGACCTCGCCCCGAAGAGTTTCGCGACCAAGAACCTAGCCTGCGGGAAATCGGGACCTAACTGGAAGGACCCTAAGTTGCAGTTGTCAACTATAAAGACAAGGATCCTACTACTGAGGCCCTGGACTGGGAGAAATTAAATATCCTGAATGTTGAAACATCTCAGAGATACCACTGCAGCGCCACCTTGAATGAGTGTAGTTCGCACAAAGACCTAAGCCGCTTTTCTACTTATTTGTCCTGCATGTTTTTAATAGTATTTCAATGTTGGCTATGGTGTGATGCGGACGGTTATGGTTTGTATTTTTTTCAGGTGCATTTGCTTCTTAGCACATGCCTCGTCCCGTGAACAATGCTCGTGGAATGTACATAATGTTGTGTAAATCCCCGATTTCCATACTTCGCTCAAATCAACCAACAAAAAGGATAAAGCTCGAGACGAGAAAATCTCCCAACGTGGAGATGTAACGCCTCAACAAGCTTCCTAAGGGCAAAGCAAAATTACACTCCCCGTCCATATAATGGACGAGGTAAAACTACCTCGGAAAGCAAATCACGTAAGCCTAGCGCTACTCGCTCATATAATGGACGAGGTAAAGCATACACGATCCGCAGACTCAAGGGGCATACTCGCCCACCTAATGGACGCAGGTAAAGCATAATGCACATCCGCATTCATGGACGTGGAATTCATAGACAATATCTTAAACTCGGGCCCAAAGAACCTTGAACAATCCAAGACATGGACAATGTAAAACGCGGCCTTCGCTAACATGACATCTCTGCATAAGTCTAAGGACGAGTAATGCTAATAACCATCGTTTTCATATAGACGAATTACACGAAATTCCAATGAAAAGGGTAGAAGTATATGAAATATGGACGAAGCATGAAGTCTTAAATATGAAGGAGAAAATTTCTCCATGCATATATAGAAGAAAAGTAACAACATTCATTCAATCAAGCTTTTGGCGGGCTACCACCAACGCCCAAACACCCTTACGTAATTACTGGGCTTTAATAACTCGCCCTAAAAACCATGGACGAGCCTAATGTATTTGAGTTACATCAAAAGGTCCCAAAACTAAGGACCAAATAAAAACAGCAAAAATACATGGTAAAAACTCGTCCTCGCTGTGGCATTCACCTTTGGGATCTTCTTGGACAACCAGAAGCATCACCTTCACATTAACGCCCCTGAGCTAGTCCGAAGAAGAGAGTCAGAAGATTCAAGTTGTTGATGGAGTCAAGTCCACTTCAGTGAAGTCTCAATGGGGCCACCCAACCCGGTGTCCTCAAAACCTAATGCGTAGTTACGATCCAATAAATCAGAATTCTTTGGACGCCTTAACTCAAATGAATGCCCTTCTTCGCCTTGGAGAGAAGAGCACTTAGCTCAAGCCATTCTCTCTTTTGCATATGATCAAGACGAGTATCTTTCTCCACCGTGACGCCTTTCAACTCCTCGACAAATTTTGCCGCTCGCTGCCTTCTCCTTAGCTCCTGGCACTTATCCCACCATTTCTTATTCTCACTTAACATTTGACTGTCGCCTCCACAAGACCCCGCCTTGTCCAACTCGCAGCTTGCCTCGACGCCGCGATGAACTAGACATACCATAGGATAAAAACAGTCAAGTTAGACAAAGAAAATCAGCAGTTATAAAGATCTAGACGAGAGTAAAGGTTACATACCTTGTAAAGATCATGAAACACCGAGTGCCAAAATCTCTTCAGAGACAACAGAATGACACATTTATGTCCTCGTCCTTCACATCCCGAAGCCGCCTTTGGCCAAGTCCTGCTTTCAATGATGTTCGGTGGAACCTTCTCTGAGGTTGGACAGATAGACGCAGCCGCCTTAGAGGGTCTCGACTGTCTCACGGGCGTGATACATCCACATCAACTATTTGGACGGAGGGTTGGGACCCCGGTAAGGTCAGCCTCTCACATTTTTGACTCCACTCCATGCTTAACCCTTTGTCTGACGGCTAGGAGACTTCCTGCATCCAGTTTTTTATAGGGACTTCCTTTCTGTCCCCACGTGATGGACGAGCTGATGGAGATCCTGTGATTAAGGATCCCCAGCCTTCCTCAGTCAGACTTGATTTCGGGTCTCTGACCTATCCCTCACTTGCAACCTCTTTCCTTTGTTCCTTTCATTGTTGCCATTCCTAAAACAAAAACAAAAAGAAAAAAAGAAAAGAAAGGTATAACTTTTTTAGAACTAAACAAATATGTGTGTAAAGCAAGTTCGAATTTGAAACTTACTTCTTCACCGTAATCTCGTGTGCGCAGCCTCTTCGTAAGGATCAGGCCTAACCCCCACTTAGCAAGCCTGCTTTGCCACCAAAGAATGTAAATCCTACCAAGGCAGACGAGCTCAGGATCGTCACTGAATGGAAATCCTGCTGCTATAAGGTCGCCCAACAACCAAAGAACGAAAGTAAAGTTAGGCAATAAATGAAGAAGGATATATATAAAAAGAAAAAGAAGGTAGGGCTACCGTGGACGAAGGTTCCCTTAGGTCCTCAAAAGATAACAACCAAATGAGTCCCGCCAACGTCCATAGGCTTCTCCTGTACCAGAAGCTGTGAGACGGTTAAAACCTCGTTTCCATTTTCTCGTCGACGAGGGCAGGGACCTAATCGCCATACCCTTGCCTCCCCGGGCCGAACTGCAAGTTTGCACCGATGAATTTCCGGGTGGTTTATAAATAACAAGGAACTCGGGCTCCACAAGCAGAGGACTGGCCCTCCAATACCTCTCCTCCACAAAACTGCACAGAGATGATCAACTCCATGCTAGGATTGAACTCTAATATTATTCTAAACCCTGCAATCCAATTAATAACTCCCTAGTAAAAGCATTCAGAGGAAACCTCAAATTCCCAAAAGATAAGCCTGATGACGCCATCCCAAATGAGAATCACAAAGACCATTCTCCACCTGACAAGCAAACCTAGGGTTAAACCCATCCGATCCGGTACCATGTCCTAAGATTATTTAGTCTTTGCTCTGTCTGCTTTTGAAGGGATCTCTACCGCACAACTATACACAAGCATCTTTTCCTCGTCCAGAGCTTTACGAGGGACGTTGACGAGGTGCCCTCGTCGCTTCTCACCCCGGTGGCCTTTCTTAAGCCTTTTCTTTGTATGGCCTCCGTAAATCCAGTGACGCCGTAACATATTCTTCGTCCGTGGAGTTTTCCCTATTCTCGTCTCAGGGAGTCTCCCACTACTACATCTGGAGCCACTAGGAACTTGTACCGACTAATTGGGCCTTGATACTGCCTATAGCTTTCTCTCAAACTATCACTTCAGACAACATTTTCGAAAAAAAGATCAAAGAAAACCTAAAAGACGAGAGAAGGAACACCGCTCTAAGACGACGATGGCTATGGACGCGTAGGAAACTCCTGAACAGGCTCTGGACGAGGAATGTCAAATAAAGAAGAAAATCTCGCAAATGTGAAGGGTAATGGAGGAATTATGTGCTAACCCGAGCATTTAATAATGAAGCACAACTAATCAAAGAACCAAGTATATGCTTCACTCAAAATGAATCGATCTGGACTTATCGCCAATGAAATGGTGACACGTGGCGCATCAACTCGCATTGGGGCTGGCTACCACACAAGGGGAAGATGCTAGATTACCTCTTTGTTTCTATGGAGACTTTATGGGATTTAGGGGGCAACTATGATGTAGCAAAACCTATCTGCCCATATATTAGTCATCCAAAGAAAGCGCAGAACGGTGTTGTTTGCTGACAACTCGCTCACAAACCTCGTCCAGACAACCTCCGTCCTTGACACCGTCCGGCCCATCCTTAAATGATCTGAATAGGTTATTGTGATTCCAAATGCTTGAAAGCCTTAGATGACTCAAATTATCACCAGCATGAGGAAATCAACCGCTGCAAGTCAAGTCCAACAAACCGGCCGCGAGTATAATTCAAGCCTAATGTAACTTCTATATTAAGTATGGGTTACCTCCGAATCTATCGAACTCCTTTAACAATAGGAACGGTTACTACAAATAAATAATCGTTCCCCGTAGATGCTATAAGCACCAACAAGAGGTAATTCATTCTGAAACTTCCACCAAAACATATATACTCCTTTTGATTTAAATTCAAGAGATTTAATCGACTTTATCATCGGAGTGACCTTACTTCTGGCCTCACCGCCTCCTCTCGGCTCTGCTTTTATCTTTCTCAGATATGTTATCACGATCATCAACGTCGGCATATTCAAAATTTACTGATTTCTTTGTGTTCATCAAGATGTATATCTGACTTGTAGTATTTGATTATCATTGCAGTCATTGTTATAAGTGACCAATGACTAATTATATAATTAGTAGGGGTTGATTATCTGATTTTATTATGTGTTCTCTCAAGTCTCAACTACATCAAAGAAACAATAATTAGGATAAACCTTTCATCAAGTTATAACCAGCAGTTTTGATGTCCAGAGTTTGAAAGATACACACTTGGATATCATATCGAGACAAAAAGGTTTAGAAAGCAATACAGGGAATTATGAAGAATAAAATATCTGCAAGTCTCTTAGCACAGTAATTTAAACAGATGTGTTAAAACATTCTCTTGTTGATTGTTTAATAGCAACTTGTACTTATCCTATAAGAGAATATCAATATTTTTGGTTTATGTTCATTTATTAATAAGATATTTTGTCTAACTCTAAAAAAAAAGTCATATTCAGTGTACAAAAATCTCAATTTTATACAGTTAAGAAGAAACGATTAGTCATGAAATCCATACCTCCAACTTGAGGTTGTTTGTTGGACCCGAATATGACGTGTTTTTGAGGAAGACATCTACCATTGCTTCAAGACACAACTTCTAATTATCTAGAGTAATCAAGACAAAAGAAAAAAAAAAAATTTTTTGAAAGTGCCAGTTTGGTAGATTTGATTTATTGGTAGTTGGGTATAAATGCCAATGGTGAAAATTTCTTTCCAAGGTTTTCAATCAATTATTAATTATCAAGCATGGGTTTCAATGTTTCACTGCTTATAACCTCAGTTTGCCAACTACAAAAGTAGTACCAGGCGATTAAGCATGTGAATATATTATAAACCTGGGGCTTTAAAATACTAATATTACTATTTTCAGACACTGTCTAATATGATATCGTTAACTCAAAAAAAAAAATTATTAATCATTTCATACTCTATGGGATCCCAACCATTACTGAGGATAAATTATTGTGCGATGGACAATAATGAAAATAATAAAAGAAAATGAATGGTTGATCAACAGATATATTATTGAAGCATGTTATAATTGCAGCATATATATATATATTAATTATATTTTGGGACATCCCATAATTGTAACATCAATGTTATGTTAAAAGAAAAAAAAAGTTTTTCTTTCTCAAAAAAAAAAAAAAAAAGTTTCTCAAAAAAAAAAAAGAAAAGAAAAGAAAATCATATAAATCTAGCTAGAGCTAACAAAAAGGTTACATCATCTTGTGGAAAATAACTCTCTTTTCCATTCTCTTTTTTAGTCATCTTATCAAAACGTTTTTTTTTTTTTTTTTTTTTTTAAAGTTAATTTTTTAGAAAGGAAACTGAAAGCTTTATTAAGAAGTAGGCAAATCTGCCTGGTCTTATCAAAACTTAGTATAGTTCACATGGTTGAATTGGCCAATGAATTGCAAATAATATTTTCTTTTCTAATGTCAATATTTTATGGCTACAAGAAGATATATTAACAAAACCTAAACGATTATCCAGGACAAAGTCTTGAGGTTGACTAGGTCCCAACATTTGCCTCCTCCCTGGACAACATATGTATAGTTTAACTCGTAGTAGGTGTAGCTTTGTATTAGACTGTTGAGCCTATTTGAAGATCACAAAACTACCCATACCTTCATTTAGTGTTCACTGTAGCCATATTCTAACTTTGGTGGGAAGTTCTTAATAAAAGTTATTGTACTTCTTTATAAAAATTTGCATCCCAAAATCACTTAGCTAGGTATCCCATCTCTCTCTCTCTCTCTCAAAGCCTAACGGGTATGTTTCAGTCGTGGACCACAGTACTTGCTGAGGAATGAATGCTAGAGGACGAGTGCTCACTCAAGCATTGGTTATAAGTCACAGTCTTGACTTAATGTTGTCCCAATAGCCTTCATTAGTTGGTGGACGTCCTAGAAGTGAACAAATATATATCCGGCTGACCCAACCAAAAGAAATTAGAGTAATAACCTTGTCACTACTTAAGTACTCTACTTAGTAGATTTTTGTATATTAGGCGAGTTTCAGCCTGTTGAAGATCAAAATTATTCTCAAGTTTAAGGAGCCCATAAGCCCACAAATCTTCATTTGTTCCTCCATAGCCAAGTCTATATTGGTGGGAAGTTCTTAACACAACAGTACTACATGTTATGAGTGCCATATATTTCATAAAGGTAGCTCTCTCTCTCTCTCATATTCTAACATGTTTACCGTGAAATAGATGGGATCACATAAGTGTTTTCTGCTATACACCATCTAAATGGTCAATTTCTAGATCTTTTTCGTATGTTGTTTGTCTATCACAGACTCTAATATTCTTTGCTGAAAAAATGTTCATTGTATCTATATATATGCATGATTATTTACTATCACAGACTCTAATAGTTACAAACAAAAGAGAAGAGAAGAGAAGAGAGTGGTGTCATTATCATCACTATAATAGAGCTTTGCACATGCAGATTCAAATTAACTAAGAAAGAATGTGGAAGCTGAAGATAGGAGAGGGCAAAAATGACCCTTACCTTTTTAGTACAAATAACTTTGCGGGAAGACAAACATGGGAGTTTGACCGAGGCTGGTACACCAGAAGAGCGAGCTGAGGTTGAAGAGGCTCGTCAAAATTTCCACAAAAATCGACGTCAATTCCCGGCTTGCGGTGATCTTCTCTGGCGAATGCAGGTACCTTAAAATAATGATTTTTCTGTCGTGCATGGTCAAAACATTCTTCTAATCGGTTGACAATAAATTTCGTAACTTTGGTATTGGTATAAGTGTTGGTGATTTTGTTATTGGGCTTATTTATTGGCTTATTTATTTGAGTTAATTTGTTATTTATAAGGGTGGTTTAAGTGTAAATTCATTGAATCAAATTGCTAAACTAGTACCTATATGTATATACCAATATTTTTTATATTTTCAAATTTTAGTGGGGTCATTGCTCTTTAAAGCCAAAGAATGGCTCCATCACTGTCCAAATGACATCCCTTAACATGACCCTTTAAATAATGTTATGACATGTCTTTGTTTCATCCAACAACAATCTTACATGACACAACAATTTTAACAAATTCTTAAGTATCTTGCTTCAACCCATGATGTGGTAATTAAAAAGGTCATTCATTATAGTTTTAGTCTCATAACATTTTATCAGCGCTAAGCTGACTATTTAAATAATACACATAAATATCGGGATATAGTCTTATAAATCGGCTATATGACAAAAGTGCTCTTAACTGCTTGATTGGTATTATCCGTTACTTACTTGATCAAGTATTTTGACATTAATGCGCTTGAAGTGTAAAATAATATTTGTAATTTTTCTTAGAAAAATACCACATAATTAAAAAGTTATATTAATTGAATGTGACTAACAAATTAAGCATTAAACTATAATACGAAAAGCTTGAGACATTTCTCTTACGCAGAAAATATAAAAAATACAACAACATTTTATTATTTTATCATTTTTCCAATAAAGCTGCTTTTTAAAATACTCTTAAACCAATGCCAGCATTATTAACATTTCTTAAAAAATATGTCAAGTCACTTTTCCATCAATTACGTATGTAATACCACTAACTCCATCAGTTAACAAAAAATCCTATATATTACTTTTAAAATCAAGGACTAATAAAGACCTATTTAAAACTCGCGAACTAATTACACTAACAGATAAACTCTGCTTTAATCTATAGTGCAATTTCCTTCTTAATTCTTTGTTTTACTTCACAATGTTTAAGGTGACAAATCATAGTTACGCAATATTATAAAACCCACTACTCGGTAAAAAATGAAAAAGAAAGAAAAAGAAACTGTGTAATTGGTTGCATATGTAATTATTATCATTATTTTGTTTAACTGGAATAATCGAAACTGAATTTTTGTTTAAAAACCAAATGGAGAAAGTCTTCAGTAACAAAGAAAGTCTTACCTAACCTTCAATATTTTGTTGGCGTTGTTTGTTGACTCATTCTACTAGGAATCTAGGATGCCATTAATGCAATAAATAAATATATAATGCCATCCAATAGTTGTTTTTTGTATTGAATAGAACCCAATCGTTTAACACTTGAACTTTTATAGAATTAGAGTATCCGAAATGGTGTAATGATTCTAAAAAAAAAAAATGGTGTAATAAAATTCAAATGTATACTATTCAGAAACATAAAAAGGAAAAGACTCTTTAGCCCCACACACACACAAATCTCAAGAGAATATGCTGAATTATACTCTTCAAATATTTTTGTCAATCTTCAATTATTTTCTGTACTCCAATTTTGATCCAACTGAACCTGCACGTTCATAAAGTCTTATTATAAAATTTAAATTATTTCTAAAAAAAAAAATTTAATTATTTTTATTGATATATTTTCAATATATGTTTGTGTACTGAAATTATATTAAATTTTTTATATCACAGATCACTGAAAGTATTAATAAAACTTAATGTCCAATTCTCAAATATGAATATTTTCAGCATTGGATTCGATCTACTACCAAATTTGAGTAGTTAATAGTAAGTTAATTATATATTTTTTCTTTTATAATTGATTTTTCTTTACTTGACATGTGATATTCTATTATTAAAGCTCTATATATTTAAGCATGAGCTGGAATTAATGTTTTTAAAAATTTTTTTTTAAAAACTTATATGTTTGTGCTCAACTTTTTATTACCTCAATTCTTGAAATACAAGGAACTTTTACCATTTTCAATAAATATGCAAATAAATTCTGCAAAAAGGTAATCCAAATGCAAAGAAGATGTTTCCTTTATAGGTGATTTGACTTTATTTTTTATTTTATGTATACCATGCATAGGTATTTTATTTATTTATTATTTTTGTGAAATTATTTGACAAGTAGATTATGAGAATTAATTACCAAACTACAAACTTAAGGATTTAAGTATTATTAAAGTCATTGGGCATTTTCTTTACCTAAAATGAGGAGAGTTAGAAGTTTGTTAAAGCCTCTTTTTGAATGAAAATGAATACAAGTTATATTGAGTTAAGTTGACCAATAAAAAAATCAGGTTAGGGTTATAGATATAATAACTCGTTTAGTATGGTAAGTTTCTTTATCTACATCCGATTAATAAAATCAAACCAATCCAAACTAAATTTTTAGTAATAGGGTAATTACACTTCACTTGAGGTTTAAAGAAATTAATACCCCCTTTGGTTTATATTAGTAATGAAACATTCTAAATTTTTATAAGAATCTCTTTACAAAATTTAGCCATTGTTAGTAAAAAAATAAATCGATAAATTTAGAATAAACAAAAATGATTAAACACCAAAAATACTTGCAATGCAAAATCTCTACATAACCCATTGAAAAGAAAATGAATAAGAAAATTCACACTTAATATTTAAAATAATAATTAAAAATTTAAAATAATGAATTTTAATAATGAAATAAGCTACTTAAATTTACTTTTAGCAATGGTAGTTAGTACATAATATTTTTAATATTAATTTAACAAAGTTTGTTCATCGATGTCAAGAGGTAAACATTTTTCCTTCAAGTTTGGGGTGGAGGCTGGCTTCCAAACATTGAAAGCAGGGGAGGCAATTACCCTTCAGAAACTATATAGTAAAATTTATTGTATCGCTTAATCACCTTTCACCAATAACTATATAACCGACATTATTATCTTTGCATTGCATAAAATATAAATGTATAATTGGTACATGTGCATTTTGTTGATTTGTTTATTTTAGTTAAAGTATAATTCTACTTAAAATTTTTTAAAAGAACCTAAAATGATAAAAGAAAAATTTGTTAACAACCAAACACTAGACATAGAAGATCAAAATCAAATGTTTAATTGGATTTGAGATTTAGTTTTGGTAGTGTAGAAGCCCAACGGGCTATTGGCCCTATGAACTTTACTTAAACTACATACATACATTTGTAAAATACCTTATATCTAAATTTTGAATATCAATTTTAACATGGTATTACAGCTAAATTTTCTCACTTGTCAAGATCAGTTTGCAGGCATCTAAACTAAATCTCATCCCATAAGATGCTTTTGTGATCTAGTTTTCACACTTAATGTTTCTTATCCTTACTTTGAGTTTGCGAGGGGCTATTAGTCTACAAGCCCAATGGACTCTAGGTCCAATATACTTTACTTGTAAACGTATTACTTGTACAATACACTTATGCTTGCCTATATATAGAAAATTGATTCTCAATTCTAACAACTTTCATTTCATTGTATTTACACCAAAATAAAATAAAGTAAAAATAAGAAGAAAGCCAACAACAACCAAAACTCTCAGTAACTTCTAGTGGCCACTTGGATTATTTAAAAGATATTATTGATCGATGTTCATCAAACTAAAATTCTAGTAGAATATAGTGCCCAAATTTATAAAAGTTGTTTTGGTTCTTTATTTTGTGAAATGAAATTCTATGGTATTCGTAGGTAATGCTATTGTTCACACATATGTATTTTGAAGTTTTAATGTCTTAGGAATTTTTTTGGCTAATGACAAAGGAATATGAAATGATTGCAGTTTTTGAGGGAGAAAAACTTCAAACATACAATTCCCCAGTTGGGTGACGAGATGGAGGAAATCACATATGAAAAGGCCACAATTACAATGAGGAGGGCTGTCCATTTCTATACTGCCTTGCAGTCTCAGGATGGCCATTGGCCTGCTGAAAAATGCTGGCCCATTGTTTTTCCTTCCTCCTTTGTAAAGCATCATTATCATTATTAAGCCAATATTATTATTAATTTATTATCATTATCATTTGTCAAGTAAATATAAACTCCGTAATATCTTCAATTAAATTGAAGGATCGTGAATTGTCTGAAATTGTTCCAAATAACATCTTGCTAGTGAACTATTTGGCTTTCAATACATATCGGCTATTTTTCTTGTATTTGATCCAAAATGCTGTGTATTATGTTTTTACATTACAGACATCTTAATACCGTATTCCAAATTGAGTATAAAAGAAATTCTTCATATATACAATCATCAGTATATATTCTTGAAAGTTTAAAATGTTTATTGAATCAATAAGAATAGAGATTTTGCAAAAAATTTCACTTTCATTCTCTGTTTTTTTTTTTTTTTTTTTTGTTTTTTTTTGTTTTGTTTTTAGAATGAAGATGGTGGATGGGGATTTTACATAGAGGCCATAAAGATTACAAGTTTTGCATTACCTCAACTACATTTGTATGCGAATACTTGGGAAGGACCTCGATGGTGGTCGACAATGCTGTGCAAGATAAGAAATGGGTCCTGATCGTGGTGGCAGCAACACACATATCTTCTTGGGGAAAGTCTTGGCTGTGCATGACTATTTATTTGTGAAGATTCACATCAAATTAGAGTTAAATACTCAAAATAATTTATATTTTTAATTAAAATATAAATCATATTTATTTCACAATTTGAGAAATGAACATATTTGGTTTCAAGTACTCACCATGTTGACTTTCCTGCTGATAATTAACACAGTATGCTATGTCCAGAAATTGTAGATACTTGGTGTTTTGAATGCAGTCGGGAGCCAACCCAATGCCTCCGTAATTTTGGCTTTCCTCCAGGCCTGCTGTATCCGTGTTTTTCATACAATATATCACTTTCATTAAGTATTTTAAATCATTATTGCATGTGGAACCGCCTAAAAATCGCCAAGTCGATGTTTAACAGAGTTAGTTCATTTCTTTGATGCCTTTGTCACTATAGAGGTTTAACATTCTTTTAATGCACCAAATTTAATAACAACATATCAATTTTTAGCAGGTCCAAATGCAGCCAAATGTGGATTCATTAATGCTTGGTGTACTTGCCTTTTCATACTTATATGGAAGGTTTGTCAGCCAATCACACCTCTTATTATTCAATTATGGAGGAAACTTTACACTCCAACCTTATATAGTTACTGGTCAAAAGCACGTCATCATGTGCAAATGTGAGCTTCTTACCTTTAGATGAGGAGATAACAACATGAGAAGACTTCAATTTTCAGCCACATACATATGGACATGAACAATATCCAAAAGCTGTATATGTAGGCTGGACCCGCTTGTATTATACACCACTAAACTTATTAGTATCCAATCTAGAACACTTAGTACTTAAGATAATCTACATCACTCACTGTCAATATTCCAACAACCTTCATGGTTGATAATTGTGGAATGACATATACCATATAGTCTTTTAAATACTTCTTTCAATGCAATGAGTGAGTTTTTTTTTGCTAATGCATTGATTGTGGAATCAATTACACAGAGGATATCTACTATCCGCATCCTTTTGATACAAGATCTACTTTGGGATAGCTTATACATATTAACTCCGAGCCTATTCTCACCAAGGCCTTTAAATAAACTGGTTAGAGTAAAAGCTCTTCAAGCAAAGAATGACTTTACATTCACTGGTGAAGATGAAATCACCAGATACATTACCATTGGGTTGTGGAAAGGTAATGTGATTCTACAATGTTTCAGAAAGCCACAAACATGGTTAATTTGGCTATATAATATTCTCCTAATACCGCTTGTACTGAATAAACAATGTGTATGCTTAAGCTTGTTGGGTTGAAAGATTCAGATGGGGATGCTACATGTTAATTTTGCTAGGGTGAAAGAATACATATGGGTCTATGGAATCAAGGCGCATGTTAGCACATTATATTCAAAACAATTTAACTATTTTACCTATCCATTAGCATAAAATATGGTTTTCTAGTGTAATATGAATTGTTTATCTGATATATGCAATTTGTGTGTAGAGCTTGGTAGTCAATCGTGGATGTGGGTTTTAGTATTCAAGCTCTTTTTAGCTAGTGATCTCATTGATGAAATTGGACCTGTGATGGGCGAAAGGGCATGGAGTCTGGGCAAAAATCCAGGTTTGATTTTCAATTCTAAATCATAAAAAGTCTACATTTGGGAAAGTCATTATCAATATGTCATTTGGAGTTATTGTGTTCTCTCAAACAATGCAGTTAGAGACAATCCTGCTGGAGATCTAGAAAATGCATCGTCACATTTCTAAAGGATCATGGACTTTCCTGAACAAGATCATGGATTACAAGTTTCTCGATTGCACGCGTAATGTTTGAAGGTAAATAACTCTAATTAAATGCTTCTCTAAATTCTACTCCGTTGTTACTTGTCCATAATCATCAGCAGGGACTAAATTCTCCCTCATCGCACAAGGCCGCTTGCTTTTTTCAAATGATGCCACCCGGGTTGTTGGTGAGAAATGGTTCCGAGCGCTGTTTGATGCCGTAAATATCCTACTTTATTTACAAAGGAGATTAACTTTTCATAGAATGATAAATTACCACTTGTAGCAAAAAGCATATGCCTAGAAGAGATCAATTTAACTGATTTTACCATTGCTAAGCAACACATTTCCTTCATAAATGGACCTAGATTTACTAAGTATCAAATCAAGACCTTTACTTGTTAAATTAATGGGAGTTATAGTTCATCTGCTATAATATCATTAAAATGATCACTTAAAATCTTAAATAATTATAAATTGTGAACTAATCATTCAAATCATTAGTCTATAAAGTTGTATATTTGTGTTTGCTTATTTTGCATGCGTAGGCGTGAATACGCATTACAAGCTACCATTGTTATAGGTAGATCTAAAAGTGCCGAAATGATTGGTTCAAATTTAGAGATTTATGTCTGCTGAGAGCATCTTAAACACATATTTTCATTTCTAAACAACACACATTTTTTCACACACTTTTTTACTTACACGTATTTAAAAATACAAACAATATTACTAAACTTCTTTACCAAACTAGCTTGTTATCTCTGAATATTCTTCTTAAAAACCAATTTACAATTTTCATTATATATATATATATATATTTATATAAAACCCCCTTACCATCTTTTGAACTAACTCCGGCTACAACTCTAGTTAATTTTTCTTTGTTTTGCTTTTTTTTTTTTTATGTTTGTTTCTTTACATATTTAATCGCCACTTCTCATGTTAATAATGTAGTAAGAATGGAGGTTTACTGGCCTTGGGACCCGCAGAGTCAAGAGTGGTTAGGGAAGTTAGTTCCAACATATTGAAGTGTCGTTGAAATGTTCATTTGAAATTTATGCAAATATATTCAATCTTAATATCACATAATGTTGAAATTATACCTTTTTTCCTCTATGGGCTTAATCCTACTTAATTCTTCGAGGGTATTGTCGTTGAGCATGAGTATAAAGTTGGAGTACTGCATCATCAAATTCAAGCTTTACTCTTTTGTTTAAGATGCTTGCACTTATACAGAAATGAGATTGAGAATTCCATTCAAAAGCAAAATGGATACATTTTTAGACATACAAATGCCCGATGGTTCTTGGTATGTTCATGTACTAGTTTACTTGATATTATTATGTGTAAATGCACTTGAATTTTACTTCGTCCCTACCGAATGTCATTCGAATATAAATCTGAAGTTCCACGGTGAAAATTTGTTTGGTTTCACTAGCTAAGACATGCTTTCACCGTGTGGATCTTTAAAAGAAATTGACTACGCCGGGCAAAAAAAAAAAAAAAATATATATATATACACTATTGCAAGTAGTATGAATACAATGGTGAACTTTTGTATCTATCCCGGTAAGGTCTTGGGAAGTCGTGGTCATTCTCAATCTTAAAGTAGAAAAAGTTTTTTAGTTCTTGTTAATTTTTTCAGTTTAAATTAAAATTGAGAATTAATTTTTTTGTAATTTTATTTAATTAAATGTTGATGGGCATTTTTTAAAAATCAAATAAATTTATTATTATTATTATTATTTTATTAGCCACAACAACATCTAACATACTAATAGTGTGCTTCATTTGCTACATATAAATTTTTTGTTAGTGGATTCACAGCAGATCAAAATAGACATGGTTTTTCATAATCAAGAACTAAAAAGTAAGGACAAACAAAACTGTACCCAAAATGTAGTATCAAAAGTGCATTTACATCATATTATTATTGTTATTATGGTCAGATAAATTACATGATGAATTTGAAACATTTGCTTACTATTATTGTTATCATAGTTTTATATATAGATGTAATACAAATCAATTACAAGATGAGACTTTGTCGAGGGTATGGAAATTGGGGAATTTGTTTTATGTAGTAAAGGTTTGCCCTTGGAGCATTAGTTGCAGTGGGCAAGACTTACAACAATTGTTCTCACATATGAGCTGTAAATTTTTTTACTTAGGAACACAGCATATTTTGTGGCTGGTCGGAGAGCCTACTTTTCATGCCTAAAAGGTAGTTTTAACCACATGGATTTTGGCTTTTAAGTCTTTTAAATTCCTGTCTTTCATATTAATATCTTTTAATTACATCAATTTGGTTCAATGTTTCTGCAGATCAATGAGTCAATTTAAAGAAATTTATATCTATTCTTGTTTAAATGAGATTCTTTGATCAAAATTAAAATAACAAATTCTCTATGCTTGGTTATAGATATATATACCTGTTGAAGGAAATCAATCAAATTTGGTACAAACTTCATGGGCAATGATGGGTCTTATTCATGCCAAACAGGTTAGTTTATGGTTTAAAAAATTATCATTACATATATATATATATATATTTATATAGTTTTCTCATATGCTTTTCTTGAATAAATCTAAGAATAAAATTTTACTTGTAATAGGTCAAAGAGACCCGACACTTCATCGAGAGCTGTGTTTGGTAATCAATAACCAATTGGAAAATGGAGATTTTCCTCAACAGGTATCTTTGTTTAACATAACTTCAAATAACAAATAGAAGGAAAATGATACTAACTAGATATATGAAAATTGACAAGACCATAGATATCATTCTTCCATTATGGAACATAGTTTTTTCCCTTGACTAATATAGTAGTTTGCAAGTTGCAACACAACTAAATAAAGCTATCCCTTCCTATTTTTATTAAAAAAAAAAAAAGATTGAAAAGAATGTAAAATAATATGACGTACTATGCTTTGCTTAAATTTTACTTCCAATAATTTCTAATTAATCATTAATTACTGTTAGGCAGGAAACTACAGGAGTCTACGAAGAACTGCATGTTGCACTATTCATTATATAGAAACATTTTCTCCCCATTGTGGGCTTGGAGAATTAATGAAGCATGTTCCATTGCCATCCAAAACTATGTAACTAAGAGGCCGTATGGTTCTTAATTATTTTACCATTATACCATATATAGTTTTTTGTCTTACCCACCAGTATTTCTATCTTTCTCAGCAGCTAGTGTCTGCATGGAAGCGAGTACGGACACTAAATAAAATGGAGTTATACCTACAATATTATATATTGTACTAGCATGTAACCTGCACTTACACACAGAAGCATTCAATAATTGTGATGATGAAATATTCATCTCGGTTTCCACACTGAGCATTATGAATGGAAGTCACTCGGCACAAAAATTTTAAAAATTAATTGGACAAATAGAATAAAATTAGACTGCAATTGTGAATTGTGAATTTTGATTTAATTTGAATTCTAAAATTGTAATTCAACTTTATGATATATGTGATTATATATATATATATATTTTTTTTTTCTACTTTTAACAAATTAACAAAATCTTAATCCAAACACACTAAAAACTATTGAAAAATAAGATTCAAAGAAATTTTGGTCTATTTTTCTTATTTTGTAGAATATATATATATTTTTTCTTTCTTTTTGTAATTTGAGATGTTACTATAAGTTATAGTTTAGAGAATGCACTATTTGCTACTAAATGCAATATTAGCTGTAAAACTTACCCATAAGATTAATTTTGTGGCTTGAATTGTTGTTGTTTGTATTTACCACTTACTCATCATAAGCACCACATCATCAACAACACCAATTGAAAAAGCTTACTAAATGATAGTATGTTAAAATTAAAAAGTAACAAAAAGAAGAAAGCAGTTAACTTTAAATTCTCGAAAAGCGTAACGCGCCATCACCTACTCTTTCCTTTGTCAGGGACTTCCACGATAAGAAAATCGGCGACATCGTCGTATGCTCGACATTTGTTGTCCCGTTTTATATCCCCGTAGTAGCCTTATAGCCGATTCGGCTTTCACCCAAATCTACTTAAACAACCTAAAGGCTTAGCCCCCGTCCCGTTTGGAGAATGGAGTCTTATAGCATGGCTTAGTCGGCATTCTTGTAGTTTAGATAAGATTCATTCGCCACTTTTCTAAAAAGCATGGTTCTTGCCTACCTCTCTCATCTCTTCTTGGAGCTCGTGCATTCATTGTGTGATCCCTTGCTCTCACGTCGAGTGTTTGCTCGTCGCTTAGGCCGGGTGGAGTGAGATTTCCAGACACGCAGCCTCACCTTTGGGGTTCTTGACCTAGATAGTACCAGGGACCCTGTGCCCCAACCCTTGATCGATAAAGTGCTGCCCCCAAAGCCGCCCTATGACCCACAACTCAAAATAAGCCTTGCGACGAGATGCTTAACATTCCCTTATGCCGCAGCTTCCTAGTTCGTTCCGGCTGGGTTAGGGGGAACATTTGAATGATTGCCTTTATGATCCAAACGTGCTCACAAGGCGCATAATAATAATAAGACTAATAGAGACTTCATAAGAGACCATTTGAGCCAGAGATCGTAATGCTCCCTAGAAAGGCATATTTCGAACATGAGGAGTGAAGTTCCCAAAATCAATCATACCCCTTCTTTAAACCATACGAACACGTCATTACCGATTGGCCGGGAGATCGAGAGCCACTTCCCATTCGAGTTTGGGAAATATGGCAGACGGGGTCCGACCTCGCCCCCCAAAGAAGGGAGCATCATATTACCGCAGAGGGGCGCAGGCCTTCCAAACCGAGGAGGACCAATAGCAAAAGAATCGCCAAGGTCGACTCCTGAGTAGCCCATTTTATAAATAAATAAGATGCGCCCCCCCCAGCGATTAACCCCTTTCAAAGTATTCAACCGAAATAGGCAAGTTTTTCCATTGTGACAAAGAAGATTAAAAAAAAAAAAAAAAAAACAAAACTATAAGGCAAGGAATAGAAAAAGAAGTCCTTTTCCTTTCCAAATTTCCCGATGAGGATATAACTAGCCGAAGGATATTCAAGGATATTAGGTTGATTTATGTTCATTCGTCACAATAAGCAGAGCAAAGATACCTAAAAAGAAAAGATCGGATTAGAATCGATGAATGTGTCCGATCAAGCAACAAATATGCTAGCATAAGATTGACCTATAGACTAGGCACCAAAGGAAGAAGCAAGCAAGACACTCTTGTTGGACAATATAAGGTCTCAAAAACCCATTTAGAGCATTTGAATTGGAACCTTCTCACAAAGACCCTTAATTCGCAAGACCGTATGAAGAAAAAGACTTAGACTTAACCCAGGAAGAAAGACCGACGACAAGACCAGACTCGCCACTTCGATTAACTCGTCAAGCATTCCGACCACCCCTTCTTGGCCCCGACTCCGATTCTAGCTCAAGAGAAGAAGGAGAGGGATCTCATGACATCTATTATGACATTTACCAAACCAATTGCAATTAAGTCATTTGAACTCTACTTTGGAGAATCATTAGCAATGGATGAGCCTACAAAGATGCAAGCTCGCTTAAGGGGAAAGTCAGTTTTCAACCTCATACCAAGAGA
Organism: Notholithocarpus densiflorus; assembly: GCA_030021035.2. Taxonomy (NCBI): domain Eukaryota; kingdom Viridiplantae; phylum Streptophyta; class Magnoliopsida; order Fagales; family Fagaceae; genus Notholithocarpus; species Notholithocarpus densiflorus. The sequence continues at coordinate 45,173 of JARYZH020000646.1, forward strand.
AAGATTCCAAAAAAATACAAAGAAGACAGCGAAATAGTGATTTCAAACTAGCATACGCAAAGAAAAGAGCGGAAAGGTGCTTTGTACCTCACTTCGCTAAGCAACGATAATTGTATTGAAGCTCTTCCAACGCCCACCAATCGCATTTTACTTCATTCTAAGTAGCCGACTAGATACCCCACTCAATACCAGCAGCCATAGCAAGAGATATAGCATTGGCTTCCGCTTATCGAGCTCATAAATCGCGAATCAATTCATTTTGAAAGAGAAAGTCTGGTCTAGCTCGACTTCGAAAGGACCAATGATAGATGGATAGATAGGCAGGAATGGTGCAGACTAAATGAGCTTAGGTCAGTTAGCTGCTCCTCTTATGTTATTTTACGTCGCCTGCCCCCTCGATCCGGGTGATAGAAGTGACTTCCATCACTCTAGAACAGATGATATAAGATCTTACTAAAATAAGATTCAAATGAAATATAGAAATATACCTATACCAAGATACTACAATAACAATGTAAGCCAATTAGCAAAGATCAAGCAACTCACTCAACCAGGCCTGCACCAAAGACTTAACATACCTATCAAAGACCAAGCAAGAAGAATTTTCCTACCTGACTTGTCATGTTCACTACTATCGACATATTATACATCGCTAGCCATCCATTTTCTCTCATTCAAGCTTGGGCATCAACTTTTTTCTCTTAAAAAAAGTGGGCTATGAAACAATATCTATAGTAAGACATGAGCTGCAATCCCTATCCTTCTCGCGACATCGGGTATGTAAGAGAACAAACGGCAGCATTAAGCCAATAAGCTGGTCCATCCTGGGTGGCTAGCAAACCAGGATGCAAGTGGCATCGTTGACTCCGTAGAAAAGCTTTAAGGACCGGGCGCATGCATCCGATAACGGCAGCACGGCGCTTCCTAAGAGGTATTCGCAGTGCATTAGTCTCGCAGCATTTCTTATGGCAAAGAAGCAGGCTAATCGACTCTTATGCTTTGTGCATCTCGAGGGTGAAGGCATGGCACGGTAGTCGTGTGAGTATGATTCTATCCATTCGGTCTGTGCATACCTGGTCGTCCCTCCGAGTAACTCTTGCAAACAAAGAAAAAGAGATGGAATTCATTCAAGCCACAAAGGACTAAGGTAGGAGATGAGAAAGGAAAGAGGCTGTAATGCTGTTGGTGCGTAATGAGAGCTTTCCTATTGACAATCTTTTTCTATAGATAAGTGAGGCTTAGCAATAAAGTACCGCATAAGCAAGAAAGCCAATAATCTTTAGAATAGCGCCAGCCCAGACAAAAGGATTCTTTGAAGAGGATTTCACTATTGTTTAAACCATATATAATTCTTGTACACAGTTGGCATACGCGCTTAAATCAATCTCGCTCATCTAGTTTGCTCCCACAACCGCCTCTCTTGCCTGTGTATCCCATGCCCGATGCTGCTTGATCTGCCCGATGGGAGAGATCCAACAATTCCTTTATTTCATGTTGTATCTTCCGAGGTGGAGTTCCATTTATTCAATAGATCATTTCCCCGCCCGGAATGAAGGTTATCTATCCGGTCTATATGGGATTTCGTTTATATGGTTACATTGAATTAGCCAAAACAAGAGTGTATAGCCTTATTTAATCGATGGGCCTGGGTACTACGCTCTTGACACATGTCATGCCGGATTTGAAGGAATAGAAATTGAATTCCACTACTCTAGAGAAGAAGAATATCACATATGAAATAACAAATATACAAAGATAGTAAATATGCCGTAAAGTCAACCATGAAAGTGTGTAGGAGCACAGTGAACGATGGCAGAGTTCCAACATAGGAGGGCACCCCGAGGTTTCTATTCCTCTACTTATTCAATGTGTAATCTCTCATGTAACAGACTTATCCAAATACCAAACAAGAAAACCGGAGATCACAAGTAGCAGGCTCTATGTTGTTTGGCCTCGGTTCGATTATACATGCTATCGTAATGAGCCTAAAACTAGTGGGGTTACTTGTAGGTGGGTACCGAGGGAAAACCCTAAATGAAAACGTATTTCCGGGGCTTAGGAAGAGAGAAACTCTAATACCACTAGAAACTGAATTTCTCACTTTAATATAAATTCAACCAATGAGGGAGTGAGAGACTCAAAAGTAGGGTAGGAAGTAAGCACACCAAGTGCGAAAATTTAACTCTTTCTTTTAAAAAGAGCTGTCCGTTTGTATTAGTCGCCTCTATGGCAATCTTTCTTTTGCCAGCAGTTGTGTTCAAGCTCTGCATTAAGGTACTAGGCTCACTAAACTATCGAGAAATGACTTTCGGCCCAGAATCTCTTGAAAGTACTTTGCTTTCCTTTAACTAAGCCTTCGCCTCTACTAGGAAACTATCCCCTTCATCGAAAGTCTCATAATCAACTCGAATTGTTTTTATGTGATCAATCTGAAAGAAAGCATGCGCAGGTAAACTCCCCCAACTCAATCAAAAGGGTGCCTATTGGATCTTCTTGAAACTCCCCTACCACCGCAGCTTTTGGATCGGGGGAGCCTCGAGCATTCAGTATATGACATTAAGGAGTATTCTCAAGTGGACTAGTCCACTATGGAATGAGCATGTAAGCGACAAGAAAAAGGCTTTCCACTTTGTTTTTCGCATCTCTCATTTGGTCAACGGCACGCACACGTGTGAGCGCGCCTTTCGATTCATTGGTCTAGTCTTTCGCCAGACGACATCCGCTTGTTGGTGCTAACAATAACTCCGCCTAGGTGCTCAACTTTATAGCTTGCTGTTGTTTGCTAGGTTCATGAGGAGTTACAGCGACATGGGAACAGTATTTCAATCACAAATCAATTGTCAGCTCTTACTACAAGACGTGGCACATGTGGCTCTTTTGAATAAAAGCTATTGCACTTATTGGTATATAGGCCACTAATAGATTAGTATGTGGGAAATCAGTAAAAGAGAGTAGACAATCTAGAGGTATAGGTCCGGCCCGACGCATGAAGCTGTGAGGAAATAGGTACCTCACGAGGGCCGGCGAAGTCGTGCACAAGAAGTAGGCAGAGTAGAGGCGCTAGCCAAGGGTTCAAAGCGCTAAATAAATATCCCTGCCTAGGGTTGGAAGGAGTTGGTAGGAAGCACCTGCTGACGCATAAGTCAGTACTCGGTTTCATTCTTCTATTCAAAATCTCTTCCCATAACTGGAAATAAAATATACTTACAATGGTGGTGACACGCCTGGGAATAAAGGTAATCGCTCAAAGTTGCCTCGCATTTGAAACAAACGACTTGGGCCAATGCTTATTACGCCCATCTCTAACAAAACAAAGGGGCCCTCAAGCCAAGCCCCAGGAAACAGCTTCACCTCTGTCCTCCCCAAGCACATCACAAGCTTCATTACCAACCCAATCTGGCTGTTTCCCATCTGATTGACTTAGTTGACTCCTCTCTCGCCCACCAGATTCGGACTACGATGCCGTCAACCGGCAGTGAGAAGTCGAGTAGGATAAGCTTATCTCTACTTAAGAAAAATTTTAAAATAAAAAAATGCTCATCTCAACATGGTCTTTCTATTATGTTTGGCTTCACAGTGTTGAAGTACTATTTATTTTTTCTTCTTCATTTACTTAATATGTGTTAGATTAAATTCAACACTATACTTTGTCACAGAATTGAAAAAAATTAAATGCTAAAATTTTATCTCAGAATGTTTTTTGGCTCTTTCTACAACCATTTCTGACACTTATTATAATTTCAAACCAGAAACCAGTTTGCAGGAAGTGCATATATGAGAAGATCTTAGATGAGGAGATGGATTGCTGTCCTGTATGCAACATTGATCTGGGTTGTCTTCCAGTGGAGAAACTCAAGTGAGTCCTTTTGTAAGTTACAGACTTCAGTATCTTCTTTTGATTATTGAAGGCTTTTTTGTGAGCAGAGTTTGACTTGTGCTGCAATAATCTATAATTTTTGTCCCACCTTGGTCTTGTTGGAGTATGAATGGGTAAATATGCTAATGAGTTTTTTGGATAGTAGGTAGTTTGCAGGAATTTGGTACATTTATAATTCATTAGATGTTAATCTCTGTTTTCACATGATTTACCGTGTAAGAAGGCTTCTTAGAAGAAAGGCTTTCAACTAAATTTTTTTGAATTGCAGTGAATAGAGATGTCATATATAGGCTGGTCTAGTGGTAAGTTGTAAAGGATTTGGAAGTCATGTTACCTTCTCAATTTATTGTATGGTGGTGTTTGTAGTGGAGTTGATAGTGATCTATAATTGTGCTTACAATATACCATGATTGGATCATGTAATTTTCCTAAGTATCATATTGACTTTTTGAGATCACAGAATTTGTCCTTTTTGTTGCTTGCTTGTATGAACTCACAGTACCTTTCTTGGTCTTTTGCTAAGATAAAATAAAAAGATATATATGGTCTATAATTGCCGAAGTAGAACTTGAATGATTTTTTTATTTTATTTTATTTTTTTGGTAATGAGAATTAGATTGCAAATTTGTACATGTACTCAATTCACATAGATGTCACTTATGTAAATACCTACACTCTAAACGTGCTTGGTCGCCATATAAATTATTGGGATATTGATGCCAGTTTACCATGTTGTTTGTAATATCAAATGACTGATATGGCTCAGTCATCCATATATAGAATAATAATGGACTGTTAATAGGTCTGATACTTAAGGTTTGGTCTGTGTTGTATGATATTCATCTGATATACCAGGATTTCTAGGATGTGCTTATCAATGTGTTGTCCTTTGCTCTTTCATGTTATAAGTGATTTTCTGTCTGTTATTAGCTTATTCCCACAGCATAGCCTGATAGAGCCTCAATATTTGTTTTAAGTTTCTAAACTGTCTTGATGAAAGCTACATCCTTTAAAATTTTGAGCTCACCTCTTTAATATGTTGCATTCTTTCAGGTTATGGTAATGGAGGTGAACTGTTAGGATAGGAATACTTCTTCAAGGTACTCATATTCTCATTAAGCATTTTCTTGTATACTATAAAGTGGAAAAGATATGCCATATTGCCTGTTATATAGTTAGATTTTTTGACCACATTCATGATCTCTAGATACTGATTCTGTGGTTGTTTATATTATAGCACCAGTCTGTCAACTATTTATCATCTATCTTTTGAGATGAATATTTTCAACATAATATATTTATAGCACAAATTATTCTACATCGTCTTTTCTGAATGCGCGTTTTTCTGCTTCAGAATTTTCTTTCCACTTCCAATGATGAAAATTCCCCGCTCAAGGCCATTGATTTTGACTCTCTGACCATGTAAAGCTAGGTCAGGACTACTACCTGAGATTTGTCTCTCTGATTACTTTAAAAAAACAGAGTTATGGTCTAATAATGAGAAGTTTCTATAGATGGGAGGTTGAATGATATCGTAGGAAGTGCCTATTATGTGGCTCCTGAAGTTATACATAGATCATATGCGGACATGTGGAGAATTGGTGTTATTGCTTATATTCTTTTATGTGGAAGCCGGCCTTTTTGGGCCCAGACAGAATCTGGCATCTTCCGACCTGTCCTCAAGGCAGATCCAAGCTTGATGAAGCCCTTGGCCATCTTTTGTCTCCTCCTTGATGCAATTGACTTTGTGAAGAGGCTAAAGAACACAAGGGATTACCGTAAGAGATTAACCTGCTCAGGCTCTAAGTCAGTCACGGATGCCCCAATAATAAAGGTTTTTTTGGGTTTCCTTCTGTTTTAGGTTAATTAGCTATTTTTCTAATAATAATAATAAAAACCCCAGAGAATACACCTGAAAAATCAGCCAGATTTATTTATTTATTTAAGTCCCCTCGTTCCTTTGTCTTACAGTCTTACTACTGATTTAGTTGAGTTAAAGAGAATTTGAAGGGTTGGTTTATTGTGTAACTAGTTATTTGTATATACTTGTTGTGCACACTTTTCCTATCCTTTGTTTTTAGTTGTCAAGAGTACGCCTCATGTTTTGGCTGTTAATGCATGTGCTATAGATCTTCATCAATTGGTGGGCTGGTTCCTCTCCTTGGTTACCCAAAACTCCCACTAAACATGCCCGTGCAAAGGCTGCAAAAGTAGTAACAACCATTGTCCAGGCCAATCCTCGTAGTCAAATAACCAGTCATGAAGCAAATGGTTTAGAACCTCCTTCTAATTTTACTTCAGACCATGATGACTGTTCGAACCTATGCACTTGGGGCAATATCATGTGTTTATAATAAGGGTGGTGAATTGTGGCTTAGAGAACTGTTAATTCAGTTCTTTAGCTAAATCTGATTTATCTTCTATATTTGTATTTGGTTATAGTACATTGAACTTTTGATGTATTTGGTTGTATGTATTGGATTTTTGATATATTTGGTTGTAGTATGTGGTTTTTGTGCATGATTGTGGTTTCTTTTTTTCTTTTTTTTTTAAAGAAAATCTTATTTTGTGGGTCAAGAAACCCTTAAATAACCTTATTTATCAAGGGTTGTACATGTAAATCTTTTAACCCTTGGTAAATAAAGTTATTTACGCTCCATTTGTTTTGATGTAAAATATTTTTAGGAAAATATTTTCACATTTTACAATATTTGTTTTGTAAAGAAAATAGCCTGTCAAAAGTAAAATATTTTTCAATCAACCAAATCAATCCTAGACAAATTTCATGAAATATTTTGGGTGGTTTATGTCCAATGCTCTAGCATAGTAAAGATCGGGATGGTGACACGCGTGTCCATTTTGACACGTGTCACATATCGCAACACGTCCACGCACTGATCACTGGGGACGGAATCGGCAGCCAAATATTTTACACTTGAAATTTTGGTAAAATATTTTACATTTGTTCTCTCTCTTGTCTTGCCCAATAACATTCACGCTTTCTCCTTCTCAAGCTCTCTCTCCCTCTCAAATTTATCTCCATAACCTAGGTTACTCCAAATCACCTTTGATCCTCTATCCTACCACCAAAGAAGTTCTAATTCTACACCATGAGCGCCTCCAGGCTCCACCGGCACCGCCATCACTAACTCCTCATCACCATGCTCAACCTGTGGAAGACATGGTACCGGGACATCAATTCACCGCAGAACGCAGCTCCTTCACCACGCTTGAGAGAAAATTCGCCACTGGATGCTAAACTTCATCTACCGATGCTATGACTTGAAGTTAAACTTCATATGGTAACTATGGTTGATGTGAAATCCTTTTGAGAGAGTGATAGAGATCTACAAGAGATTGATTTTGTGTGTGTTTGTTTCTAGATCTAAAGAACAAGAGAGAGAGAGAGAGAGAGAGAGGTAGAGAGATTTAATGAGTATCTTTCAAGAGACTTTTGATCAGATAGCACTAAAATGAGAGGAGCATGACTACCATTAAAGGACCTTCTGCTTAAGTAATTGCATGTTAGACACATGGCATATAATGCTCTCTTTTTGAGATATACTCTTATTGTGTGGCTCCATCAATGGATCGCATTCTTTGAGTAGAAAACGTATGGAGGAGGAAAATTCAAAAAGAAAATGGTTTAATACTGCCATAAGATTGCTCGATAAAGAATGAATCTCACGCCTCGCCAGGTCTGCTTCTTCTTTTTTCTTTTTTGTCTACGCACAGGTGACAAATGGCTATTGTTCATGAACAGAGCCACACTTTTCCTACTTTTTCGTCACTTTTATTAACTCCTTGGTCCCGTGAATGTTGCACCTGCCCCACAAATATCACTTTTCAAAGAATCCTTTTCATTAAAAATGGTCCCATAAAGACTATTCACACATTTAAAAAAATTATTTTGCTACAATGCTTGGGCCAGCTTAGCCAAGAAAATACCTCAATCCAAACTAATCTATTATCAGGTATCTGGTGGTTTATGATCGATTTATGGTTTAATGGTTAGATTTTTAGGTGGTGGTTGATGTTGCATTGCTAAGTGGCCAGTCTTTTTTCCTCTTCTAGATTTGCCTTGGGTGTGTTTAATGGTTTATGCTCATTTAGTGATGGAGGTGGTTGGTGGTGGCTTTTGCTCATTTGGGGGTGGCTAGTGATGGTTTGCATTTTCATGTGTTTTGTTATTCCAAACACTTGAGTGTTTTCTCGTAAATATTTTTACAAGAAATGTTTTTTACATGTAAAATGTTTTACATTTGAAATCATTTTACATCAAACAAATGATGCTAGCGGCTTAAATTTACAAGAAGGCTGTCTAAATGTGGCTTAAGTTCTCTTTGGGCCTCACTTTTCAAGGGAAAACTCATCATTTTACATTCTACTGTATAGTTTTGCATTCTGTTGTATTGGTTATGCTAATTGCTTCCTAACTAACCTACCTCTATAAGATATTTGCTCTTAAATTTATAAATGTGTACTGATATTTGTGGACTAATACACATGTATTTGTTAGTGCTTGTTGTTTTTATTATTTCTTGGATGTTGGGTTTGTAAAAATCTGGCCCTTTAGCAAGGTCCTACTAGAATAGTGGGCAAATCCAACTCTCTGACCCACAGGCCTTAGCCCATCAACGCAAAAGGCACCTATAGTTGTCAATTGGTGTGTAAAGAAATTGAATTATATAGATTTTCACACAAATGGTATATTGGGTCCAGCCCACACTTGAAAAAAGACCTCATTAAATGAGGTAGGCTAGGCCCCTAATAGTAACTTTACCCAAATGGCTGAATGGCGTCCCTTTTATTTCCTCAGTCTTTTCTTTTATCTCCAGCCGAATTTTGTACATAATAACAGTACGCTGAATTACAGGCCATTACTAAATTCAAATTATACAAAATTTAATAAAAGTTAATTGCTAATATATCAACGTCACAAAAAAAAAAATACGCAAATACATAAAATATTACAATTTATTGTATTAACAAAGCAGATGCTGAAAAAAAAAAAAACTAATAGAAGATAAAGTGCAAATTGAGTGCTGATATGAGAATAATAAACGACCACAATAATTTCATATAACAAATCTTACGCAACAAAGCTGTTAAATTGTTATCGCGTAAAACATACGTCAATATCGAACCCTGACTAATTGCGAATAAATTTTTACCACATAAAATTTTTGTTTCATGAACGTTATAGATATAACATTATTTTATATTTATCAACTCAAATTCTAAGGAATAAGAAAGCTGCTCAACATTTCTATTAAAAATATTGTAACAGGTTAATTTAAGAATAATATATACTTTTAAAGATATATATATACAATATTTTCAAGTCAGGGTGGCCCCAGAATATATTAATTTAAAATAATTATTTATATAAATTTTTTTTTTCCATATATAATTTTTTTAACAAGTCACATACACGTAGAGCCGCCCGTGCATAATAATAATAGAGGATTATGTACAAAGGCGGCTACATTTATGAAGATGTGTGAGGACCACCTCACATAAGAAGCAGAGCCGCCTGTGCATAATAATAATAGAGATTATGGCCAAAGTCGGCTACATTTATGTGAAGATGTGTGAGCTGTTTTGTGGGTGTCCTAACTCCTAGGTTAAGAAAAGTCCTAGGTTAAGAAATCTATAAAAAAAGAAGTCCTTTAGGTTAAGAAAGAAAAGCTCAAGAAATAAAAGAGGGTCAAGGGTTATGTGCTGTTTTGTGAGATGTGGGCACCTAACAATTATAACATACTATGTAAAGTCCTAGAGAGTGAGAGAGAGGATAGTGCAGTTTTTGAAAAAACAAAGAGAGACATATTCGGCAATAGTGCATAACAAATCTATTTTTGTGCCTATTTGTCACCTTTGTGGTGTTGTTGGTTACATTAGATCAAATTGTTCTTTGTTGAGACAAAAACCAAAATCTGAAACTAGATTTGTTGTTAAGAATACTAATGTTCTTAAATTTGTTCATGTCTGTCATTTTTGCTGTTACGTTGACTAGGTCCCAACATTTGCCTCCTGAAAACATATATATTGTTTTACTCAAAGTAGGTGTATCTTTTATATTAGACCATTGAGCCTATTGAAAATCACAAAGCTACCCATACCTTTCATTTATGTTCACTTCGTAGCCATATTCTAACTTTGGTGGGAAGTCCTTAACAAAAGTTATTGTAATTTCTTTATAAAAATTTGCATCCCACAATCAATTAGCTAGGTATCCCATCTCTCTCTCTCTCTATCAAAGGCTAAGGGGTACGGTTCAGTCGTGGACCATGGTACTTGCTGAGGAATCAATGCTTGAGGACAAGTGCTCACTCAAGCATTGGTTATAGGTTACAGTCTTGAATATAGAGTAATAAACCTTTGTCACTAGGGCACTCTATAATACATAGTGTAGATTTTTCTATATTAGGCGAGTTTCAGCCTGTTGAAGATCAAAAATTATTCTCAAGTTTAAGGCCTTGCAAACCCACATATCTCCATTTGTTTCTCTCCATAGCCAAATCTATATTGGTAGGAAGTTCTAACACAACAGTACTACAGGTTTTGAGTACCATATATTTCATAAAGGTAGCTCTCTCTCTCATATTCTAACATGTTTACAGTGAAATATATGGGATCACATAAGTGTTTTCTGGTATACATCATCTAAATGGTCAATTTCTAGATCTTTTTCGTATGTTGTTTGTCTATCACAGACTCTAATCTTCTTTGCTGAAATGATGTCATTGTATATATATATATATATATACATGATTATTTACTATCACAGACTCTAATAGTTACAAGCAAAAGAGAAGAGAAGATAGTAGTGTCATTATCATCACTATAATAGAGCTTTGCACATGCAGATTCAAATTAACTAAGAAAGAATGTGGAAGCTGAAGATAGGAGAGGGCAAAAATGACCCTTACCTTTTCAGTACAAATAACTTTGCGGGAAGACAAACATGGGAGTTTGACCCGGAGGCTGGCACACCAGAAGAGCGAGCTGAGGTTGAAGAGGCTCGTCAAAATTTCCACAAAAATCGACGTCAATTCCCGGCTTGCGGTGATCTTCTCTGGCGAATGCAGGTACCTTAACTTTATATTTTTATTTCATTTATACCATGCATAGGTATTTTATTTATTTATTATTTTTGTGAAATTATTTGACTAGTAAATTATTAGAATTAATTACCAAACTACAGACTTAAGGATATTTATGTATCATTAAACTCATTGAGTACTTTTCTTTTTTATTTTATTTAAATTGAAAGAAATTCGAACAAAGAGAGGTTAGAAAGTTTGTTAAAAGTCTATTTTTTTTTAATGAAAAAGAATATGAGTTATATTGAGTTGAGCTAACCAATCAAATTTCAGGCCAGGGTTATAGATACAACAACTCGCTTTAGTATGATAAGTTTCTTACTCATATCCGATTGGATCAAAATCAAACCCATCCAATTTATCGACATATATAGGTTATTAGTAATAGGGGTAATTACACTTCCCTCACTTGAGGTTTAAAGAAATTAACACTTTCCCCTTTTTGTTATATGAGTAATGAAATATCCTAAATTTTTATTAGAATCTCTTTAAAAAAATTTAGCCATTGTTAGTAAAAATAAAACTGATAAATTTAGAATAAAATGCAAAATTTTTCAAGCACCAAAATACTTGCAATGCAAAATCTCTACATAATTTTTAAAAAATTTAATTATGAACTTTAGTTATGAAATAAAATAATTTTCGAAACTTATCCTTAAGCAAATGGTAAGTTAGTACACAATAGTTTTAATATTAATTTAACAAAGTTTGATCAATCGGATGCTCCGGGGCAGGGGGGGGGAGGGAATGTTTTGTCCCTTGAAGTTTGGGATGATGTCATTTCTCCAAACATCAAAGTAGGGGAGTGTAATTACCCCTTAGTAATATATATCTTTCTTTTTTAATTATTATTCATACTTTTGTTGATGGTTAGTTAGTAACTAACATGGTTGACTTGATTTTGTAACCTTGGCCTATGTTACATCAAGTTCTATTATGAATTTTATTTCAAAAAGTCTGCAAATAGATGAAATAATAATGAATGCGATTGATATTGCCTCAATAATATAATAAATAATTTTTAATTTTTTTTTAAAATTTAAAGAATAGATATGTCTGTTTGTAAAACTATATAGTAAAATTTATTATATCGCTAGAGTCACTCTTTCACCAATAACCATACAGCCGACATTATCTTTGCATTGCATGGGCATATATATGTATAATTAGTACATGTGCATTTTGTTGATCTGTTAATTTTGTTGATCTGTTAATTTTAGTTTCCAAACTTAAGGTTTCTTATCTTTACTTATGGTACAAGCCCAACAGACTCTAGGTCCAATGTACTTTACTTGTACAACTTTTTACTTGTACAATACACTTGATGCTTATTACATATAGGAAAATTGATTCTCAATTTAACAAGTAACAACTATCATTGATTGTATTTACAATCTTCAAAAATAAAATAAAATAAAAATAAAATAATAAAAGAAAAGCCAACAACAACCACAACTCTCTATCTTCTGTTAGCCACTCTGGATTAGTTAATAGATATTATTGGATCAATGTTCATCAAACTAAATTCTAGTATAATATAGTGCCCAAATTTATAAATGTTGTTTTGGTTGTTTATTTTATGAAATAAAATTCTATGGTATTCGTAGGTGATGCTAATGTTCACACATATGTATTTTTAAGTTTCAATGCCTTAGGAATTTTTTTGCTAATGACATGAATGATGAATGATTGCGCTTTGAGGAGAAAACTTCAAACAAACAATTCCCCAGCTTAAGATTGGAGGATGAGAGGAAATCACACATGAAAAGCCACAAGTATCAAGGAGGGCTGGCTCCATTTCTATGCGGCCTTGTACCTTGTCATGGCCATTGGCCTCGAAAATGCCGGCCCCTTGTTTTTCCTTCTCCTCTTGTGAGTTGCATCATTACTGGCCAAGCACTTTTTCAATATTAGTGACTGAAATGAAATTGTTCACAGATAACATCCTTGCCAAGGAACTACTGGCCAAATTTCGATATAACTACTATTTTGTATTTGATCCAAAAACTCGGCAGTGTAATATGTTTTTACATTACAGACATCTTATCACTGCCTTCCCAAATTCTCGAGTATAAAAAGAAATTCTTCAAGTTACATATACAATCATCGTATATATTCTGAAAGTTTAAATATTAATTGAATCAATAAGAACAGAGATTTTGCAAAATTTGTCACTTTTATTTTATTTTATTTTTCTTGTTTTTAGTTAAAACTTCAAACATCATGTATAATATTTATGCTATAACTTTATCACATTTTAGAATGAAAGATGGTGGACGGGATTTTACATGGGAGGCCATGATCATGTTTTGCAGGCCTTCGCCTACGCCTCAGATGCTGGATTGGGAAGGACTCGAGGTGGTCAGGATAATGCTTTGTACAAGAGCAAGAAAATGGATCCTCTTGATCGTGGTGGTGCAACACACATATCTTCCGGGGAAAGTCCCTCGCTTTGCAGATGACTATTTATTTGTGAGATTAACATCAAATTAGAGTTAAATACTCAAAATAATTTATATTTTAAATTAAAATATAATCATATTTCTTTCACAATTTGGTTTCAAGTATTCACCATGCATGATGACTTTTTGCTGATGAATTAACACTAGTATACAATATCCCGTAAATCGTAGGATACTTTCAGTGTGTTTGAATGGGCTGAAGCAACCCAATGCCTCCTAATTTTGGCTTCTTCCTTCATTTCTTCCCATGCATCCAGGTTTATACAATATATGCTTACTCTTCATTAAAAGTTCTTAGAGTTCTTGCGTATTCTAAATCATTATCGTATGTCGGCTTTCTAAATTCAATTAAGTCAATGTTGAAATAGAGTTAGTACATTTGTTTGATGCCTTTGTCAATATAGAGGTTTCATTCTTTTTAATGCACCAAATTCTAATTATAACTTATCTATTTTGTGGTGCCTAAAATGCAGCCAAAATGTGGATCTATTGTCGGGTGGTGTACTTGCCTTTTTCATACTTATATGGGAAAAGGTTTGTTGGGCCAATCACACCTCTTATTCTTCAATTAAGGGAGGAACTTTATATTCAACCTTACAGTGAAGTTAATTGGGTCAAAGCACTATCAATGCACAAGGTGAGTTTACCTTTGATAAGGAGATAACACCATAAGAAGATACCAATTGAAGAGTTAATATAACATATAAAGACATAACATGACTCAAAAGTTGAAGCTTGCAAGTTTGGACCCAATTATATCATATTAACCATTCATTCTTGTCATTAATATCAATTCTATAACTTTAATATTTAGCTAACTATGTCACTCACACATCAATATTCCAACAACCTTCATGGTTGGTAATTTTGGAATGACATATACCATATAGTCTTTTAAATACATCTTTCGATGCACTGACTGTTGAAATCAATTACTACAGGAGGATATCCACTATCCGCATCCTTGGATACAAGATCTACTTTGGGATAGCCTATACATATTAACTGGCCTCTTCCTCACTCGCTGCCTTTAAATCAATTGGTCAGAAAAAAAGCTCTTCAAGTAACAATGAAGCTTATTCACTATGGAGATGAAGCCAGTAGATACATTAATACGGTTGTGGAAAAGGTAAATGTGATTCTACAAAGGTTTCAGAAAAGCCATAGACGTAGTTAATCTAGGCTATATAATATTGCTCCTAATGCCATTTGCATTGAACAAAGGCTGTGTACGCTTGCTTGCTGGGTTGAAGATCCGCATGGGGATCTCAGCTAATCTTGCTAGGTGAAAGAATTCATATGGGTTGGGTCAAGATGGAATCAAGGCACATGTTAGCAGCCACACATGCTATGCAAAACAATTGTAGAACTTACACCGATCCATTTGTGCTGAATTGTCGATTTCTGATTTATGCAATTGAAAATATGCATGTGTGTGAGTTTTGGTAGTCAAATCATGTGGATACGGGTTTTAGTATTCAAGCTCTTCTAGCTAGTGATCTCACTAATGAAATTGGACCAGTATTGGCTAAAGGGCATGACTTCATATCCCAGGTTTGACTTTCTATTCTTAAATCATAAAAGTCAACATTTTCTACTTAGGAAAGTCATTGTCAAATTTTCATTTGGAGTTATTGTGTTCCCCTTAAAAAAAGTAAAGGTTAGGGACAATCCTTTGGAGACTTTAGAAAAATGCTCACACATTTCTAAAGGATCATGGACTTTTCTCCTCGATCAACACTAAGTAAATACAAGTTTCCGATTGCACTGCAGAATGTTAAGGTAAATAACTCTATTTGATACTTTCTCAAATTCTACTATTTTTCCTTGTCCATAATCATCGAGTGACCAAATTCACCTATACTTCACAGTGCTGCTTGCTTTTTTCAATGATGCCACCTGGTTGTTGTGAGAAAATGGAGCCCGAAAGCTTGTTTGATGTCAGAAATATCCTACTTTATTTACAAAGAGGATTAACTTCCCAAGCATGATAAATTACCACTTGTAGCAAAAACATATGCCCTTAGGAACAGAATTTAATTGATTTAACCATTATTGTTAACACATTTCCCTCATGAATTGACCTAGATTTAATAAGTATCAACCAAAGCTTTTAACTTTTTAGATTAACACGAGTTATAGATTAATTGCTATGATATTATTATAAATTATCAATTGTCCTAAAAGTTTAAATAATTACAAATTGGTGAACTAATCATCTAATCATTAGTCTAACATAGTGATGTATTTTTATGTTTGCTTATTTTACACTGCATGTACTGAATAGGTAATACAAGCTACCATTGTTATAGGTGGATCTAAAAATGCTGAAAATTACTTGTTCAAATCTAGAGAGATTTGTTATCTAAGAATATTCTTCTCAAAAATCCAAAATTGTACACAAATTTCAGTTTTTACTATTGCTAAAAGAGGATTCCTCTCTTTCAATTGGACTTTTGTGTGGTTCAAATATACATTCATTAATGAAAGGTAACAAATTTAATTTTGAATTTTTTTTTAAAAAGAACTCCTAAAATTTAGGATTTTTTTATCTTCACATTCAATAAGAAATTATTGTTTATCTCTAAAGTTTATCCTTTTTATTTGTTTGAAAAATAAAAATATATATTTCAAAATTATAATTATTAATTTTTATTTAAAAAAATAGAAGAGCTTCTGACCACGTGCAACATGCGCGCTTAGAGACTAGTATATATATAAACCCTCGTCATCTTTTGAACTAACTCCGAAGCAACTTTGTTAATGTTTTTTTTTCCTTTTCGAGCGGCTTGCTTCTTCCCATATTAAATCATTACTCATGTCAATAACGAGTAAGAATGGAGGCTTTCTCCGCTTGGGAGTACCAAGCAGAGCTCAAGATTACAGTTAGTACTCAACATATTGAAGTGTCGTTGAAATGTTCATTTGAATATTTATGCAGATATATTCACTCTAATTATCATATATCGTTGGAAAATTTATTAATTTTTTCCCTTCTAGAAGTTGTTTAATCCCATGTAATTCTTCGAGTATTGTCGTTGAGCACATGAGTATGTTGAGTGCACCGCACGCAATCCAAGCTTTAATTTTGTTTAAGAAGCTGCACCTAATACGTGAGAAGAGATTGAGAATCTATTCAAAAAGCAATTTGATACATACTTAGACATACAAATGCCCGATGGTTCTTGGTATGTTCATGTACTAGTTTACTGTATCATTGTTGTTAATATGGTTAGATTAATTACGATAATTTTGAAACATTTGCTTACTATTGCTATCATAGTTTTATATATAGACGTAATACAAATAAATTACAAGATGAGACTTTGGTTTTAGGTATGGAAATTAGAATGTTTTATGTATGGTGTACATGGTTTGTCTGAGCAATAGTCTATGTGGGCAAGACTTGCCAACAATTGTTCGCTACACGTAGTCGTTGATTTTTACTCGTAACACAAAAAGATGATGGTGGCTGGTCTGAGAAATGTCATGCGTCCAAAAAGGTAGTGTTTAACCATGGATTTGCTTTTTAAGCCTCTAAATTTTTATCTTTTTCTTATTTAATATCTTTCTTTTACATCAATTTGGTTCAATGAAGCTTTGTAGATCAACCATTCAATTTAAAGAAATTTATAATTATTCTTGTTTTAAAATGAGATTTTTGTAGATGTTGTATAGGATTCTTCCATCAAAATTAAAATAACAAATCTATGCTTGGTCGATATATACCGCGAAGGAAATCGATCAAATTTTGGTACAAACCGCAAGTAACATGGGTCTTATTCATGCCAAACAGGTTAGTTTACGGTTTAAAAACATATATATATATATATATATATATATATCAAGATCAGATAAGTTTTCTGAATAATTTTAAGAATAAAATTTACTTGTGATAGCCGAAAGAGACCACACCTCTTCATCGCAGCAAAGTTGATAATCAATTCCCAACTGAAATGGCGATTTTCCTCAATGTGTGTCTTTGTTTAACATAACTTCAAATAACAAATAGAAATATGAAAATTGACAAGACATAGATATCATTCTTCCATTATGGAAAGTTGTTTCTTCCCTTGACTAATAATTTTACTTCCAATAATTTGTAATTAATCACATCACTTTGATAGCAGAAACCACTGTGAGTCTACTTGAAAAATCGTGCATGTTGCACTATTCGGAAGATATAGAAATGCTTTCTCCCATTGTGGGCTCTTGGAGAATACCGCAAGCATGTTCCATTGCCATCCAAAACTATGTAACTCAGTGGCATAGCGAGTTCTAATTTTACAATTATGTACCATTTAGTTTTCTCGTTTTATCCACCAATACATTATATTTTCTATAACTAATAATGTCTGCATAGAAGTTTATAATGGCCACCTAAATAAAATGGGAGTAAGGCCTACAATATTATATTGTACTAGCTTGTAACCCGCACTTACACCAAGAACCATTCAATAATTGTGATGTTGAAATATTCATCTCGGTTTCCACATTGAGCATTATGAATGGAAGTCACTTGACACAAAAATTTTAAAAATTAATTGGACAGATAGAATAAAATTAGACCGCAATTATGAATTTTGATTTGGTTTGAATTCTAAAATTGTACTTCAACTTTATGATATATGTGATTATATATATATATATATATTTTTTTTTTTTTCCACTTTTAACAAATTAACAAAATCTTAATCCAAACACACTAAAAACTATTGAAAAATAAGATTCAAAGAAATTTTGGTCTATTTTTCTTATTTTGCAGAATATATATATATATATATATTTTTTTTCTTTTTTGTAATTTGAGATGTTACTATAAGTTACAGTTTAGAGAATGCATTATTTGCTACTAAATGCAATATTAGCTGTAAAACTTACCCATAAGATTAATTTGTGCCTTGAATTGTTGTTGTTTGTATTTACCACTTACTCATCATAAGCACCACATAAACAACACCAATTGAAAAAGCTTACTAAATGATAGTATGTTAAAATTAAAAAGTAACAAAAAAAAAAAACTTAAATTCCCGAAAAATATGAGTAAATAAATATTTACCATAATTGACACCTTAAATATATGATTTATGAAGTCTATGGGTCTTTATAAAATCCAATTAACCAATATTCATAAAAAATTTATGAGGAGTTGAAGGTTTTATCATGTTAATTGACTAAAGGGCAAAACTTAGATTCTTGTGTTCTTTAGGTTCTCTTAAATTCAACACCTATCTACTCTAAAAAATAAAGCTAACGCGTTAACTTATCTCTTTCTTTCTTTTTATTTTTTGTTGGATAAAAAAACCCATTTAGAAGTGACCCTCCTATTCCTCCCTTTTCTCATCATCATAGGCTGGGCTCGACGATGATCTCTACAAGTGGTTAGGTTCACAACACGCCCTCTCAAGTAAGCGCAAAGCCTCGGTAGTTTACGTGTCGTTTTTAAGGTTTTCCATTACGTGCCTTTTGAAGTCTCTGTCTTTGTGGCGTAATTATAAGATTAAAGGTAGAGATGTTGGTGGCAGATACAATGGGTTGGCTTTATGCAGTTTTGGTTGAGAACAAATAAGAACAAAAATGTGAGAACTGGGTTTTACACCTCATAAGGATGCCGAACCTATTTTGTGTACTTACAGTTTGTGTACTTGAGATTTGTTCCTAATATTTGTATACCGTAGGTAAGGTTTGGGTACCTAAGATTTGTGTCTTCTTCTAAGCTAATGGTGGAACAAGAGGGTTGGCAATTTATTTTTTTGAGAAACAAACACAGGGTAGCTCTGTTAATATCCAAGGAAAAAAGAAAAAAAGAGAAAGAAAAAAAAGTTAACAGTGGTTAGCTTTATTAGTAAAGTAGACAGGTGACTAAAATTTAAAAATGGAACCTAAGAAATAAGATTTAAGATACTGTATTTAAGTTTTGTTAAGGTTTTAACCAAAAAAAAAAGAACAAAAGCAACAAATTCCTTAACAACATTGCAAAAGGTGAATGATAGTGTAGAGATTAAAAATATAGAAAAGAAAAGAGAGAGGATTAACTTGGACAACATTATCGAATTTTTCATACATAAACATTCAAAAAAAAGTTACAAAGCCTATCAAAAGAACAAAAAATATAAAAAGAAAAAAAGTGAGGACTAACCATGATGACGTTCTTGAATTTTCTGTACACCTAAAGAAACAAATTCATAGGTTAAAAGGAACAACATGAGAAGTACCTATAATATACCAAAAATATAAAATAAACAAAGAATATATGTTTGAAGAGCTATTTACAACACTAATTAGCTCACGTGTAAGCTCTTTCATGAAGAATAGAATTCCCATTGAGACCACAACTCCACAGATGACTCAAATTCCTTTATATATATATATTGGCAAATAATGATTACAATGTTGAACTTGGAGTACTTAAATTTATGTTTTTTTTTCCATAAAAAAACTTTATGTTTCTTTAATTATTGCAATAACATGTCATTAAAATATAAAGGCCAAGAGCCTTGTAGCTGGCAAACATT
Source organism: Notholithocarpus densiflorus (assembly GCA_030021035.2). NCBI lineage: Eukaryota > Viridiplantae > Streptophyta > Magnoliopsida > Fagales > Fagaceae > Notholithocarpus > Notholithocarpus densiflorus. The sequence goes on from JARYZH020000646.1 coordinate 65,133, forward strand.
TCTTGTTGTTTTCAATAGGGAAAATGTTAAAGTTATGAACTATTTAAAAAATTGTTGAGGTGGTGGGTAGTTATTGATATGTAAGAGGTGATGATAGTGATGGGCCAAGATGATGTGGGTTTTAGGCAGTTCTCACCAAATTGAACACTCTACCCATTACAATTAATCCCATAAACGCATGCAGGTAAATGATTGGAGAATTACAATCAAATTTGATATGGCATTAAAGCCAATAAAACATAATTGAAAATGACAATTTTACAAATAATTTTATTAACTTACCCTTAACTTTATTGAAAAATTCAATACCCTTTATCACTAGAATTTAAATAAATGAGTTATCAATAAAGCTGCAGGAAATTACAAAAACTGCACTTTCCTTGAGCTTATCCTGATTCTTTGTATTGGACTCAACAATACACTTTCTTACTCAATAAAACTTACAATTGTCATAGTTTGTAAACGCTAAACCTATTGAACTTAAACAAGAATTTATGAGAAACAATCAAAATGGGACAAAATTGGGAATTAACTCCATTTTCCCAACTATATAGTTAGTAGGCACTGTTACGAAACTATATTTTTTACTAACATCTCGAGTTTAAAAGAGTTTTAGTATTAGTTAGTTAAGTTACTTTAAAATATAAACTGAATGAGTAGAGAGAGAGAACAAAAAGGTCAAAATTAAATAATAACTATGATGAGTCATTTTTATAATGTGTCAATTTAATTAATTCAGTGAATCACATTTTTTTATTATATATAAAATGGATGGATAAATAAAAATAAAATAATAAAATAAGTGTTATGAATTCACTTTTTAAAGATGTAATCTTTATTAATTTAATTGATTGCTTAATTTTTTAATAATAATTGAAGAAAATTACTTCTTATGTGTTATTGATAAAATTCGTTTTTATATAATAAAGGAAAATTTTTAATTTCTACAAACTACTTTTTCCACCTTCTAATTTTTCTTTTCAGCTGAACAAAAAGAAATTTGTATTTATCACTCATAGAACCCTCCAAACTAAGAAGTAATTATGTACTCGAGTCTCGAGTCTCAATTCTCAAATTCCTGCTAGTGATTCCTCGAATCCTTTCCTCTCATTGTTTGTAGGGCAGGCAATGTCTCTACCTTTTTTTTTTTTTTCTTTTTTTTTTTCTTTTGTCTCAATTAGAATTTTTTGTAAGCTGAACTCAGTTTTCATCTCAAATATTTCTTTGTCTATTTTGTAGGCTTTGGATTGAGATGAAATTTGGATTCAGTTCTTTATTTCTCCCATTTTCATGTTGGAGTAACAAAGTATTTATTGAGTAATATATAAATATATATATATTTATGCTTTTTCTTTTTTCCCTCACCAAAGGGCTTTCTATTCTTAGGGTGCACCCAGCTTATACAAGGAGGGCAGATTGATTGTGTTGTGCACAGACCTACAACATATTAACATAAGACAAATACATATCCTTTCCTTCTGAGTTATTATCTGTTACATCTTACATGTAGATGTAGTCAATTAATTTTCATCATATCATTTTTCTATTTTTTTTTTTACCTTACTAATTGTAAGTGAACTACTTGCTTAAACATTATACATGGTGTATGTTTATTGTTCACAATGCTTTTCATGAGATACAAAAATTGATTGAAATTGAGTTTGACCTCAAACGGTTTAAGCAACTAACAATCATTTCTTGCTTTTCTCGGGTTTGTTTTTATAGAACTTTTTTAGAGAGTTGTATACAATGAATGTGCCAAAATGATTAGAAAAAAATTAAAAAAAAAAAAAAAAACCTTTAGTTGTCAACTTATTGTACAGGATGAAAATGGTGTTAGACTCATGGTTCATGAAATTGTAGAGATTGGTTAGGTAGCCAATAGTTTGACTTTGCTCGAGGAGCAATTAGCTTTTCATCATTCATCGTATTCTATTGTTGATTGCATTTATTCTTGTTTCTGACATTATTGGGGCACTCACATGGTGGTTGGTGGCACATTGGCGACATACTGGCTAAGGATTTGTGATTTTAGGATGCTGCTGAGCCTGTCAGCTAACCTTTATAGATAATCATTAGAAATCATGTTGAGCCTAAAATTGAGCCTTTTTCTTTGATTGAGCCCACATTTCATACCTACCTGTGGAGTTGAGCCACTTATATAATTTCCCTTCAAATTATTTTTAAAATATGCTAGGGATGATTTATTATGGTTTGGAAAAATGGTTTGCAAAGAATTGTTCTGTTATTATTCATATGGTGGAATTTTGAAATTTTATATTATTGGGTCCTTGTACAAAGTTGTTTATTGAAGGAAGAAGCAAAAAAAAGAAAAAAAGTGAAAAGTGAAGAAGAAATTGAAAAAGAAAAATATTAACCAAAAAAAAAAAAAAAAAAAAACAAAGAAAAAGAAGAATGAAAAGGGAATGCAATTGTTAGAAGGTAATTCTTGTGAACTATTGTTACAAAGACCTCTAGCTTGTTTTTGAAATTATTTGTGCATCCTTTCCTTTCTTTGTTTCACCCATTCACCTTTTGGCCCCATTACAACCAAGATTGAATGACCAATTGATCCTAGGTGGGTTTGTGGCAAGAATGGTGGAGTTCCCAATAGATGACATCTTTCATGAGATTTTTGTGTTATTTCATTGTTCATCTTTCTTTTAAAAAAGAAAAAAAGAAAAAAAAAGAAATCTTCATCCAAAGCTCGAGTGAATTTTTTGGACAAATAATTATTCGCGAGGTTTGGAGCAACAAATTTTGGTGTGTTCTTCATTTATATGTGTTTCAGGTTAGTTGTTAAGATGGTCATCGTCCAGCACACACGCATCCATTTTTTGAGGTTTTGTTGATTTTGGACTTGAATAGCATCTTATGATCTTTAGTGAATGACTTGTTCAAGTGTTTGATAATTTAGCCTCATCACATGTATCTTTTGAGAAACTACATTTGTGGGTAGTGTGCTGTAAACCCTCACGAGACATAACTTGTCCACAAGGGACGTCCCAGGTTTTAAAGGCTTGTTGCATATGCTAAATGCATCCAAATTTGACAGCAAAAGTGGTATCATATTTTTTATTTTATTTTATTTTATTTTATTGTTTTCTTTTCCTTTATTTTATGCTTGGAAGGGTTAAAGTGGGCTTCATGATTTTTGTAATTGCTAGAGATTAGCAATGTTCAAGTTGGGGGTGAGATAATACTTAAAAGTACAATATTATCTTAGTTTTGGTAGACATTATCACATCTATTTTGTGTTTATTCACACACATAAGTAAATATGAGCGCTTATGCTTGTTTCTAAAATATACCATTACGTGTATTTTTTTTCTCAGAGATTTAAACTAATGAGCTGGGCATGCACATAGCCAAGAGAATCCAAGGGTGAAAATCAATTGAGAAGTGGCTTTTTGAAGAATTTAGTGAGTCAAAGATGTGTGGAAACATAAAAGGAAAGAGAGAAATTCGTTTGAGCCAAAGATGGAAAAATCCTGGCACGGAAATATTCTGACCAGTTTTGGTATTTTGGCCATATCTTTTACTCCGATATTGGATTGACTTGATTCTTGCAGCCACAGAAAGAGGACTTCTAAAGATTCAAAACTTTAGTTTAATAAAACTTCAGAATCTATCGTATTAAAGGCCAAAACTGACCTGAGTTGACCCACTATTGAAAAAGGGAATGACATTTTATATTTTCCTTTTGGGAAGCATGTTTTAGGGTTTTGAATGTTATAAATATTAAAGGATACAAAGGCAGCCACGATTTGGCGCTGGAAACTTTATTTTTCATTAATTTTGAGAGTTTTTATTTTTTATTTTCATGGAAGTTTAAGAACCTAAGCTAGGGTTAGGGCCTAGGGGTGAATCCCCAACGTTGTAAGTTGGTCCACTATTCAATCCAAACATGTTTTTCACGTTACTATTGAAATCAATTGTTCTTTATAATTGTTTTATTAGATTATTTGATTTAATTCCTCTCATAAGTCTATTTTTGGATCTTCTTATTGTTAGAATAGGGTTTTTATAATCTCTAAAACGCGGTAATATTGTTAGATATTACTTTTTGCCATAGTATTGCTCTAGGTTATGCAATGTTCTCAGTTTTCAAAGTTATTATTTCTAGACTAAATTGCTGGAATTGATGAATATAATCAACCAAAGAGAGTTCTGTTAGTAAAGCTTATTTCAAATCTTCCAATCGGATAGTTTGTGTATTTAATTACCCGATTGTGTACTAAATTGATTGATATGGATGCTTAACAATACATATTGGTGGACAAACTTTAACGCCTCTAGTGATTTTAATTATTGAATTTACTAAACTTTATTTTTCCTAAGTTTCCAACCATATTTTTTTCTATATTATTATCTTTTGATGTGCTCTTTTGTTTTCTTTCGGTAGAACGACAAACTTTAGCTACACTACAATTTCCGCTACAAAATTGGACGACATCAATTTTGGCGCCATTGCCGGGGAAAAGGTGCAAAGCAAGGAGCACAAGAGGAATAAATTGACCAGTGTTGAGTTCTTCAAACCCAGTAAACTGCTCCTTTCTTTTTAATTTTAGGATATGCAAAATAGATTTAGGGATGAGAATATGGTAGATTTGGCAAAGAGACCCGACACGGATTCAAGCTCTCTTTGTAAATTTATTTGATCTCGTCCAAATTATCTAGTTCTTTTGAGTATATATTCACAAACAGCATACCATGAATGAAGAAGAGTTCCCCTATTAAATCTTACATGATTACTTGCACCTAACACGTACTAGTGCACCATCTTGCATTGTTTCCAGCCAATGTGCAAAACTTTGATTTTAAACCAGAAAGAGTAGTTTGCTTCTTTGTTCATCATTTCATTGTTTATCCCATTGTTTAATAAGTTCATCAAAAAAATCCCATTGTTTAACAAGATGCACAACCCATTTAATAATAATTCAGCAGTATCATTTTCATATATTGTGCCATATTACTTGTTCCCATTTATTCTGGTGCCTGTAATTAACCTCTATACAGTCATGAATTAAGCTGCTACTAAAGAGAGAGAAGGCATTGATGGATAAGACAAAAACTAAATGGTTCCAACAGAACTAACTATTCATGCATGTTTGAGCTATACAGTTCTGATGGCAATGGAACGCCTGTGGTATTCCTGCAAGTGCCCACAACGGAAAAATATTTCTAAATCTAAATGCTGGGCATAGTAACGCAGTTCTTGAAAAAGACTCCAGTGGTTTCCTACCATAAGATGTGATAAGTGGTCAGAAAGTATTGTAAGTAAAACTAAAGCATAATATAATACATGTTTTAATTTTCTTTCTCCCCTTCTATCTGAATTCTAAAATAGAAATTCATGCTTCAATAAGTTGGGTCTCAGCAAAATTCTATTAGACAAAGGCAAAACTATTTTCCTTAATGTAAATTTTCTTGCATCTTTTTCTTTTCTTTATGTTATTTGAAGCTATGCCAAATAAGAAGATACCTGTTGAGGGAAATCTCCATCTTCCATTTGAGAATTGGATTATCAGCTTTGCTGCACGATGTAGAGGTTTCGATCTATTTTAGCCTATTACAAGTAAAATTTTATCTATTAGAATTATTCACGAAAAGCATATGATACCACAATATGTAATAAATCATTTTTGAACTACAGACTAACCTGTCCAGCATGAATAAGCCCTTATCATTGCCCATGCAGTTCACCAAATTTGATCGATTTCCTTCCAAAGGTACATTCCTACATAATTAAGCATAAAGAGTTTATTATTTTACTTTTTGTCAAAGATATAATATTCGCAAGATAATATATTAGGACCATGCATGCAATCATCTGTAACAAAAATATTTTCCTCATATTTTAATGATGCTATCTTATTTTTATTTTCTAAAATATTTTTTATTATCTAATTTTTTTCACATTAATGATATAACATCTAAAAGCTTTTCCTATGAACTTCTAGTTCATCCTGACGAATCACGATAATACTTTTCTTATAACATTGTGTTTTTTCCTTCTACATATATATATATATATTTATATATATTCTTATTTATATTTTAACATATATAATGAACGGTATTAATTATGAAAGATAAAAAAATCAAACGGCTTATTGCATAAGCATTATTGGTGAAACACTACTCCTGTTTGGGCAGGAAAGATAGCTTTCGCCCAACCACCATCATCTTTTGTGCTCTAATTAGAAAAATCAACGGCTTTGCGGATAGTAGGACAACTGTGGTAAGTCTTGGCCAGCCGCAGCCAATCCACTTAGTGCAAAACCATGTACCATAGATAAAAATTCCCAAGCTCCATACCTGTAGGGAAGATTCATCACGTAATTATTCTATAGTACATATATCTATGTAGAACCAAAATAATAATAATAATAACTTTAAAATCGAACATATTTAGTGAACCAGTATATTAACATACCATGAACCATCAGGCATTTGTGTGTCTTCAATGTACCTAACCGCATTTCTAATGGAGCTGTCAATCTCTCTTCCCATGCTCTGGGTGCAACTTCCTAAACAAAACTAAAGCTTGGATTGATGATGCAGTGCACTCAACATACCATGCTCAACAACAATACTTCCAAGAATTCTACTTGCATAAGTAGCTGAGAGGGAAAAATAGATGATTAATTTTTCTATATATAGATACAACAATCAAGACTTTTCCAAAATTTGTTAGGATAGACTATGGATCCTCAATAGACGTAAGCAAGTCGACAACAACATATATTTTTTTTCACAAATATATTTTCTTAATTGTTTTACTTTAATTTTAATTGGCATATCTTATTTTTATTAATTATATTAATATTTTCTTGCTCTCCTTTTTTATTCTCTCAACTTGAATCAACTCTTTTTTTCACCAGTGCATTAATTGCTTTCTATGAACATGACCAAATAATCTGAAGTGTTCTTTCTCATCTTTAATCAATAGGTGTTTTTATCCATTAGCCACCCCTATTGATGAAAAGATAACTAAGCATTAATTTATCGACATAAATAATTTTAATGTATTTCCAAAATACTCTTTTCAACATCATTCCAATATGGTTAAGGTACTAACATCCAACCAATGCCCAGCCCCTGCAGGCTCCCGTTACTAAAACTACCATTTTTACTGCATTATCAATATAAACATAGTAAAATACTAAGGAAATAAACAACCCAATTAACTAAGAAAGATTAGCAGTTCCTTCAAAGTGAATTTCACAATGCATAAAGAGTTGATTTTTTATTTATTTTTATAACAATTGAAAATACTAAAAAGTAAAGATAATTCTAGGGAAGAAGCTTTAGAAATAAAGTCTCTCTCAATTTGGCTAATTTACCTTTCTTCCTTATTAAACTATTGATCTGATAATAATAAATATTTGGTGGATCATATTACTCACTATTAACTGATAATCTATTTTGGCAACAAAGATTTGGAGTTTAGATGCATTTGCTACGAACCCTTCACTTTTTTCCACCACTCACGCTATCACATAGAATAATTGTAGGAAAAAGGTATGGTCCTAAAATTATTGTAATAATGTAACATAAATGACATCTTCATGCCTACAAATTCAAAATAAGTATGCATCAAGATACACCACTAGGGAAAGCTAATCCTCACCTGTGAAGGAAAGTAGGATATTAACATCAAACAACTTCGTGTTCCATTTTTCTCACCAACAACCTTCGGTGGCATCATTGAGAAAAGCAAGCAAAGATTGTAAAGCAAAGGAGAATTGGTGACAAACCAAGTTATTATGGGTAAGCCGTGGAAGCACCCAGATTTCAATCAAGTATTAAACAGTTATTTACCTCAAAGCTTCAAAGGTAAATCGAAACTTGTAATCCTTGATCTTGATCGAGAAAGTCCAGCGGATCCTTTAGACTTTAGAGATGTGACAATACATTCTTTTAAAGCCTAAGATTGTCCCCGGCCTTTACAATGTTTAAGGGGAATACAATTACTTTTTATCAATATTGGGTAAGGACGCTCTTTTTAAGAATTGGAAAATCATATTCGAGATATTTTTTATGAAGTCGTGCCTTTTGCCAATACAGTCCAATTTCATTAGTGAGATCACTAGGCAAGAAGAGCTTGAATGGTCAAGCTAGCATCCCACGATTGACTACCAACCGTTAGGTTCTAAGTACTTAGGAACTAATGGCTAGAACTCTAATTTGTATTGTTGGCAACCATGATTAAAACAGCGCTTACCTTATTTTCGACTAAGCCAAAGCATGTGTTTTATGTAAAGTTAACCAGCCGCCGTAGAATTCATTGTGCACTCCAACCGTCGATCGATCGTAGAATAGATCCGACAACGAAAAGTCGAGCGTAATGTTTTTTCTCAATTTCCAACCTACTCTAAGCCCATACATGACGTGGTGTGGTTTTATGTTTTGCCCTAAGGCAAAGGGAAACTCTAGCCACGCTTTTAAAAGAGTTTCATTTGTCAAGGCAGGCGTGAATCTCTAGAGATCCGAGAGGTGGTTGCCTTCACACATGCCTAGGATTATCAAGAAGGAGAGATTTATCGGTATCTTGATGATCTGTCCGCCTACGCACTAAAGAGCTTAAAGATACGCAATGGAGTGCTTATATTTGCTGAGAATCCAAGAAAGAAGGAGTCCGTGGTCTTGGAGCTTGTACGTGGTCATGTCAAGCAAGTTTTCAAGCATGAGGTAGCAATAGGATGTTAGTGGTCTAAGTCAAGTATTGTAAAATTTGATTCTTTCTCATGGATTCGTGTTTACCTCGAGGATACTAGGTTATATCCTCTCCGTGTTTTTACCGGCTTGGTTTCGGTCATCATATCTTTATGCTCTTTATATTCTTTTACTTTACATTGATATAATTATATGATTGTGTTAACCTAGATCTGGAATTTGGACTAAGTAATAACTTAACTAAATAACTAGGTTAACTGCTGTGTTTCTAAGGGGTCTAAAAACAAACAAAACTCTACATATAGATTACATAAATCAAGGTCAACAATTTCTATATTTCTTGCAATGTCCTTTAACAAATAAAATATAAGGGGAGTTACGTATACTGAGTTTGGGCTTATGCTCAAATTGGCATATATTAATCTATATATATGTATATTGATTACATAAACCAACTCTATAAAGGAATTATTTAACATTATCATCATAGATTTTTCTAATATAAACTCAAATTTAAGTTTTCAAGAAAAGGTAAAATCGCTCCATAATTGTTTTACAGAACATGTACTAACATGCATCTTGAGTCCACTTTCAAGAATCCATATGAATTCTTTCATCCTAGCAAGATGTTTCTTGAAATAATCCCCATTTGATCTTCAACCCAACAAGCAAGCATACATATTGCCTCGTTAAGTGCAAATGGCATTAGTATTGATGGTATAAAGCCTAAGTTAGCCATGCTAATTGCTATTCTGACTATAGAATAGAATTACCTTTTCCACAACTCCAAGGGCAATGTATCGACTAATCTCATTTTCATAATGAATATGCTCCATTGTTACTTGAAGAGCCTTCTCTAACCAACTTATTTAGGGCCAACAAGAAGTAGGCTCGCGAATATGTATAGACTATTCAGCATCTTGTATCCAAGGATGGGGATAGTAGAGATCCTCCCGTAATAATAGTTTTGAAGAACCAATGCATATGAAAAATTATTAAGAGCCTATATGTGAATGCACAAGTATCAAACCACGAGGAGAAAATTAGGTAATCTCACCTTTCGCTGCATAGATGCCGTACTCTCTTACCCATTTAATTTCATTGTAAGGCTGGAGTATGGTATTCTTCCTTAATTGAAGAATGAGGTGTGGATTGGATTCAACAAACCTTTTCCCATATAAGTGTGAAAAGACATGTGTACACCAACCGACAATAGATCCACATTTGGCTACACAACAAAATCATCATGATGCTTTCTAACAAAACAAAATATATATCCCAACTGTCCAACAACATGTCCAACAAAGGCAGAGGTATCTATCAGAGGGGCAAACCTTTATTTCTACATTATCCTAACTGAGTTTAGAAACACCTCCACTATGTAATAAGGATCTAAATTAAATAGAATTGTGCCATGATATATTTAATGAAGTAATAAGTACATATTGTATGAACTCCGGATGAATGGGAAGAAATGAAGGCTAAACTTCAAAATTCTCATTGGATTGCATCCACCATTCAAACACGCCAAGTATCTACAATCTCAAGAACATTGCATAATAGAGTTAATTACTATTAAGTTTTGAAAAATTTAGAATAATTGGCAAACCGTGAGCATAAACTCTGTCTATATATATATCATAGAGTCTATCTAGTATATTAGACAATGCTAGTTGTGTTGGCAGGGTCGAATACATGAACAAGGAAGTTACTGTGTTCGGGAAATTTGAAATTTGCTGTGTTTGACCGATCAAGAAGAAGACTCAATTGTAATCGAGACACCACTTGCAAAATTTAATTATGTCTAATAGCTTCATACACATTAAGTGATTAGATTTCAGATCTAATTCTCCTAGTATTTAAAGGAAACCTTTAAGGCACGTTAAAAAGAGAGAAGATACTTGTGCTCTCCTATTACAGATCTTGGGTTTCTATACCAAAGCTCTTCTTACCTTCTACCGACAACATTTTTGAAGAAACTCAAGATCCAATGTTGTAGTTGTTGTCATCACAAGATCAAACACAGCTGATGCACCAGCTGGTGGCTTCTCAGTCACAACCGGTGCTGGTGGGCACCTAGCAGGCAGCCCAGGCATCGAATACGCTACTACAAGATGCTACCAGACTTGTGTCAAACTCACCATAAAACCATTCTATTAGTGAATTGCTGCCTTGCAGATTGTTTAGCTAAATCCCCTCCTAAATTTTTTACCTGAAACTATATTGTTTTATTAGTTTCCTAGGTCATCATGGTCACAGGTATTTACTTTTCTGTCGTATGATATGATTTATTATTGTTTAACCTAGATCTCGCACAATTGAACTCCAAGTAATTACTTCTGGCCATTATATTAGGTTAAAACAACTGAAAGTGTTCAAGAGTCTAAAAACTAACGACACAATGATAGTAATCATTCTTGGTGAAAGCAATATGATTAGATTTTAATTTACAATAAAAATTATTATCAATATATAACTATGATTTGATTTGAAACTTTGTAGAAAGGACATACCGGTTGTGATCTTCCCCAAGAAGGTATGTGTGTTACACCACCACGACCAAGGATCCACTTCTGCTCTTGCACAAGCCTTGTCCTAACCACCATCAGTCCTTCCCCAAGTATACGCGATACAAACATAGTTGGAGAACTGCAAAACATGATGTTGTGGCCTTCTATGTAATCCCCAACCACCATCTTTCATTCTAATCCAAAAATGATACATTTATAACATTGCTTTTTGCTGAAATATGTAGCATACAGTTATACATGAAGTTTGAACTTTTAAAAAAAAATTATTTAAAAAGAAAAAAAGAAAAAATAATACTTATTCTCGTAAACATCAAAGAATATGTACCGATGATTGTATATGTAATCTAAGGATTCTTTTGATATTCAAGAGGGAATATAGAACAAGATGTCTGTAACGCACTCACCGTACATCCATCCTTGGTGCGATAGCTTCCACAAGTATAAGTGCTTGTGGGGTGTGGGCAAGGGTTGCGGTGTCTGGGCCCTAGGAGGGAGCTTTACACACATATACACTTAGATTAGGCTAGAGTAGAATTTCTATATTGTATATATATATATATATATATATATATATAAAAGATGTCTTGTAACGTAGAAACATATAACCTGAATATTTTTGGATTTAATATAGACAATTAATGCTAGATGAAGCTAGACACCAAAATAATTCATGACATTCATGTCATTAACTAGTCTATGATGATCACAATATTGAATAATAACACTACAAAAACGAGAGGTTATCCTGGAATAAGCTAAACCGCTGGATAGCCTCTGCAGCGCCGGGATGGTGGCCTAAAATTCCTATCCCGCGCTTTTCCCGGCGCTCAAACCACCACGCTTGAATGTCGGTATAGGGTCGTTTTGGTCTTGTACCGCTTTTCAAAGCGCCATGGAAAGGCATTACGCCTCCTATACTACAAGTGGAAAGTTACTGCATAGGCCTTTAAATTATATTGATTCAAGACCTATACTGTCATTGTATCAAGTTTTTATGCACCGGTATAGGTCATGAATGAATATAATTTAAAAGACCTTATATCGTTGCTTTTCAAAGTTGTCGTTATCAGGCCTTCAAAAAAAAAAATTAATTTTATGTTAATTTGAAATGTACCTACAATACATATTTTATAACACCTGTATGAACCACACCATATTCTTAACAGCAAATACAATACTACTAAACAAACAAACTAAATATATTTACTTATAATTATTTACAATAGCAAATACAATACCACAATACCAACAAACTATTTACACTAAAATGGCACAAAATGAGCTAAATCTCATTGTATTTCAATATACTTTCAACTAAATACATCGATTATACTCTTATTACACCTAATTTTCTCTCAAATTTCAAAGCAAAATATAAGGCAAGAATTCCTGCATCTACAATTTAACTAAGCTCAATGTCCATGATCTACAACACTAATTATGATACGCGTTTAATGAATAATACAAAATACATTAGGTTGACAATTACACTCTTCAACTAGTACTTTTACATGATACATCCAAAAACAACGTGGAAAAGATAAAATGGTATAACTTTCAAATATACTAATACTAACGAAAATAAACATGAACAGTAATGCTACTAGATACATCTCAACAACAATCTTAATCGCCTATTAAACAAGAAACACTCTTCATTATAAAAATAATATACTACTTCATGTCCACCTATGAAATGTATAAAAGATATAGTCACTTCATGTATAATTCAATTATAAACTCATAGCACAAAATCAAGAAGAAAAAGAGAAGAAAACATACCAATAGCAAAATCAAATCGTAATGCTATGTTCACAGCCAACTTATGGACATTTTTAAAGTATCACTTTTCCTAGTTACGCTATACTTACTTACACTACTTATTTTGTAAAACTAAACTAATCCAAACAAACTCAGATAAACTTTACATAAATTATGCACTCAACAGCTTGACAATTGAATAATAGTAGAACAATTAAAATGACTATATTTCATGGAAAGTGTGATTCTATGGAAAGAATTGGGATAGAAAATAAAATTAAATGCTTAATGTAGGGCAAATACTCCATTTGAATATATAAAAAGGTTGATTCAATCTTGTTCTCTAGCCCAACAACATCAATTCAATGAGCCTAAGTAGCTGAAAAGTGATAAAATAAAAAGAACACATAAATCAACATTTTCACTAATTTCCACAAAAACTATTGTATTACAAAAAAAAAATTAAATAGTAGAACAATTACATCCATAGTCAAAGTTGTACATATAGGAAGGCTAGCAATTATGTGGAATCCAAGAAAACAATAGGGAAAAAAACATGATTAATCCAACTCTAAGGTCTACATATTCATGAACATTCCCAACTCCTAAATTTTTCTTTTTTGCACTATATCTAATTCTGCATTATAGACAAACCCCCACTTTGAAAAAGAAAATGCAAGCAACCTTGAGTTCATAATAGGATTTTAGAGGGCCAAAATTAATGGTTATATAGCATACGTAGAATGAACACTATGAAAAAAACACTTTTCTGTGGCCTCAGGATCAATCTATTCAAAGACCGGGTCCATATTGCATCCTTAACAAATTTGACTCTAGCCACAAAATTACTCCCAAAGAATCACACCCAAAGCACCTTAATTATTAGAACCCCAAGTTGTGCCTAAGTTTTAAATGACATATCCTTAAGGGAAGCCAACATTTTTACAATGGATAATAATGTAAATAAATCAAAACTCTTCACAAGCACTTCCATTAAAGAAAGGGTGAAACAAAACTAAAAGGACAATGTTGAGTCATGAAAGGTAACTTTATGTTCCCCTTTCAACCGCACTTTTATGTGGTTCGAAAATACCTTCATCAATGAAATATATAATCATACTTATACATATATAATCATAATACAATTAGCCATTCACTTACTTATACATATATGTAGTCAATTGTGCATATCAATTAAAGCCTAGTTTTTAGGTTTAATTCAATCTATGATCACTAGTTCCTTGTTTTTATATGTGTGTGTGTGTGTATATATATATATATATATATATATAAGTAACAATCTTAGTGTAATGATTCATGCTAGTTAAGATTTAACCTCCATTACTAACCATTACGGTGTTTCTTAGTTTACTATAATGTCCTAATTGGTGTAGGCACCATGGTGGAAGCGCCAAGCTAGTGAAATTTGATTTACAAACAAAGAACAAGAATTTTGATGAATAAACAGAATCAAACCATACATACACTTATCGATGATGAAAATCCGAACTTAATCATGGGTAACAATGAAGAATGCCTTGAATTTGACTCCATAGCCGATGTTGAAAAGCTTTAAAATGCTAGACTACTCCAATCACCTAGGAATCTAGTGTTCACTTAAATTAAAAATATAAGTTTAAGTCAAGTTAAATCCATACTTGGTTTGCTTAGGCTAATCACTCGAATACACCGATGCATGAGTATTACCTACAAAGAATAGATAAAAGTAAACTTAGATGATCAAGCATAAAAGTGATAGAATTATTAAGGAAATTCCAGTTGAGAATGACTAAGTTCATCACCAATTATAGCACAATAGGAACAACACAATCAACACTCCTAAAATAAAATACACTGCCTTTGAGTATCTCCGCAGGCCACCCGCTTGCTCCAAATCAACAACCCACCACAAAGAAAATATTTGAATTTACTAAGAGGAGATAAAATAAATTCACACATGTTGAACAAAAATATCACAACATTCACAAGACAATCAACACTCCCAATAATGAAGAGTAAACTAATCTTTATATCACCATGTAAGCCACCCGCTTGCTCCAAATCAACAACCCACCACAGTAAATTTTGACATATAATTATAGACTAGTAGTGTATTATGAAGTAGATTTTACTCACCCTTAGCAATTCATTGGTTTGCTCCCGTAAAGAGGAACTAAACTTATAGCAAGCCGCAATTCGGCAGCACCCAAGTCTAAATTATAGACTACTAAGATAACTTAAAAGTTTAAATTAGGTGACTTCACGTCCAAAATCATAAAAGAGAAGAAATCTACTAAACTAAGTACATTGAGAGAACAAATCATAAACTAAAAATAGGGAGAGGTGTGCAAAGATATACAAACTAAAAGATAAGGTCCAATATTTTTGCTAGTTTGCATTTGTTCCACAAGAACATGAGCTATTTAATAATTTAATCTTACGTAGTCGAGAATGAGAGGTTAACTTACTAGTTGCTACCTGCTTTTGCTCCACTCGAGATGCCAAAGATATTGCAAAAGAGCTACCTTCAAAATGGGGGTTTAATCTAGCAATTTAACAAATTCAACTGTCAGACTGAGTTGTTTTTTATTTTAATAAAAACACAATGACAAAGTAAAATAAAAATTATCAACTAAATTGAGTGGAAAGATTAATGCATAGAAGCATTGTTAAAGGCGCTTGCTTGATTTGCCATGCTTGAAATATTGAAAAATTAGACGTGCCATAGCAACTTCCAGTTCTAGTTGTAGTTGTAGCTCTTCTCTCTCTCTTTCTCTTGGGATATATATTGATAGATGATGTATCTAAAATTGCACTCTTTACACTATGCAAGTATTTTTACTAAAAAAAAAAAAAAAAAGACTCATAAGAAGTCAAGAGCAAAACTCACTCATCAATCCAAAAGGAATAAAAATGGTAGAAATAATTGCATTGTCAAATTGCAAAGGCATGTTACATATTAAATAATAGTATTTATACATTATTGTCATTCAGGTCAATTTACATTGTTATTTGGAACTAAAAAGCAGTAAATGTTAGCTATATTTTTAGTACTAGTATACTTGATCAACGCTACATTACACTCAAAACAAAATTCAATGAGTTGGGCCTTACTGACGAAATGGTTGGCTAAGAAACTGCATACGAATTGACATAGATGAATGTAAGCCTTTAGTTTGACAGAAATGCTCGCAAAGTACCTTATTGGCAAACAAGAGGGGGAATATATATATATATATATATATATATATATATATATATAAATATAAAACGCAGCCAAGTAGTAGATACTCAATAAGGATGGTGAGACAAGGACATTTGACTTAGGCCATGAAAATGAAAGGACCAAAATCGAAAACCTTCGCTATTAGTACTCCCAATGCATTAGCCTTTTCACACATCTCAATTACATCAAGTATGTAAACTAAAAATCATTGAAAGAACTCTTATAAGAAGACCTTTACCACAATCGAATGCAATAACAGCTTCAATTTTATCTCTTCTTCCCGAAAAATAATCAACAAATAAAACTAAGTAATTGGTAAAACTTAACGACTAAAACAAGATTGTAGTTCGTGGTTAAAAACTTCACACTAAACTTACGTAAGAAATACAGCCAGGAAGCAATAATACAAATGAGCTTAGTAATATCATAAAATAAGGTGAAAAGTACAACTCATCACTCATACCTTCACCCTCTTGGCTCGCTTAGATACATGACGCTGAGAAAGCTCCTACTTTGCAAATCCTAAACACAAGTAAAACTATAGGAGGTAAAGAAACAAAATTTGCAGCATAATTCAAAGTGGACATCACTTAGAAATTCTTCATGTGATTAAGAAATTCTCCAATTAAATCAAGATATAAAAGTGTCAAAGGCCTAGCATCCACATGAATAGACAAGCTCTAGCAAGCACTAAAAAAAAATAGTTTGTTTCTCAAATGTGTTTAAATAAGACCCAATGAAGATATCCTCATATATTTAGTACAGAAAAAATTTAACTTGTATCCGATAATTAAAAAATTAATAAAGCAATAATAACACACACACACATATATATATATATATACACACACAAACCTAGTAAATTTCGATCCCCGTTAGCAATTTTCCCATAATGAAAATACCGTATGAACCGGCAGCCCCGTCCAAACTTAGCTTCCTCCACATACTTCTAGAACTTCCATTCTCCACCATCAATTACCCTTCAAACCCCACTTGTTCCAATACCTATAAATATCCTAAATTCACTCATCAGAAATCTAAAGCAACTCACATTTTCTCCATTGTTAAAAATCAAATACAACTAAATTTTACACACACTTAAGGTTTAACTTCCCACTAAATACTAACCCAAATTCATTATTAGAAAAAAAAATTAGCCGCTTAAATGGCTTTTATTAGAATCGTGTAAACTCAAAATACAAAATTACTTGGTTACAATCAATCGCATATGGTGAAAATATAACGTTTTGAACACAAGCCTAAATAAATTTTAAAAAAATAGAAAAGGAAAAAGGTATATCTTTCGTGGAGAGCAGCACGAGATCGGTTGGTCAAATTGATGGATTGTGCCTTCGACGAGGATTGGAGACTCGTAATGGGATTCTACTTTCTTTTATATCTTGAACACATGTAAGAAAATGATAAATTCAAAGGATGGAAACCCCACTTTTCTGAAATAGAGAACTAAAACTAACAAAAACAAGGTGTATTACACATCTTGAGAATTTAATGGGCATCCCCGATGATGCATGCACGCCTACGGTGAGAATTTTTATGGCCACGAGTATGTCCCTAGGTGGTGTTGCTGGCTTGCTTGAGGTATTAGGGGAGATGAAGGACCACTTTGCAGAAAATATTTGAAGTTTAACGTATCCAAACTTTGTCATTTGGTACGCATAAGGAAATCTTACCCATTATGCCTAAATGTCTCAACTCAGTGGTACTCAAATCATCCAAATTTTGCATATGAGAATGCTATTGTAGAAAATTTTAATGAGTCATGGGTGCATGAAAATTTAGTAACAATATATATATATATATTTATATATATATATATATATATAAAGAGAATTTAGTTGAGATTATTTACTCACGACAAGAGTGAAACCCTAACACCTAGGCCAATAACACTAAATGAAACCAAAGAAAAAAAGAAAAAAAAAAAAAGAAAGCCACAACTTTCTTAATCTTTCCAAGATTACAAAAATTACTATAATTTCATATAAAGTAATAATTGTAATTTAATATAATAACACACACATAAACATATAGGGAGAGATCTACTTTAGTCATGGAAGCGCTGAATAGGGTCCATAGCCTGGGTCACATAAAAGCAAGCCGAGATAGGTCTTTCCCCTTATAAGGGAAATCGCAACCCTATCCCAACATCTCTGGCTTCCTATACCAAATGCTTTTGAAAAACACCGGCTATAGCCTCCTATTGCAAATGATTTGTAAAGCGCCGACGGAGCCTACTGCATTAGGATTCCTATACTAGCGCTTCAAAAGGCCCTAGTACAAAGCTTCTATATCCATACGGCGCTTGTAAAATGGGAAAACCGCTTTTGAAAACAAGATGATTTTTTTGTGGTAATGACAACGTTGTAACTACAATGGGAGGAACATAAAACATCGGGCCAAAATTTTCAGCAGGCTAGTGGCCACTTCAGATCGGGTAAGGCCGCAAAGAAATGGACAGCCCTCCTCAATGCATTTGTTTGAAGTTTTTCTCTCTTAAAAACTGAAATCATTTTGTAAATTAAAGAAAGCAGGGTGTTAGTGTCAACAATTTCTAGAGCTCTATGAACACTGTAAAAATGACATTTTTTTAACCAATTCATGAACACTAAAAGATACCAAGGTTTGTTATTTTTCCCCCTTTGACGAATCCAAATTTGACCATTTCAAATTTAATCTTATGCTCTTTAATATTATGGTTTATTGGGGCACGACTATATTATCAAACCATTAATTCATTTCGAGCTAATGAAAGCATAATTGGTGGGAGAATCATGCTTGGGATACTACGTAATTTACTCTATCTATATATATACCTTGTAAATTGATGTGTCCACTTTTAAAGTTTAAAAACACACAAAAATAATTATTTTATAAATTTATTTCTTATGTTTTTGAAGTGATTCCACCTATATTCATTGTTGCATCAATTTATAAATGCTAGTAAGTTGCCTATGCGATGTACTACTAATGTTGTGATGTTTTTGTAAAACAGTTTTGAAGAATGCTATACATATATTATAAAAAAAAAAAAAAAAAAAAAAAAGTAAACTAATTTAATAATTGTATTAAAAGAACATATACATTTTGAGATATTAAAAATTAAATTAGTAACAAAGTATCACAAAGATGAACCTACTCAAACTATATAATGAGTCAATGACAAAGTTTTCTTTATCACAACAATGAGTTAAAGATTAAAAATAGAGAGACAAACCACGCAGTAAAGAAAAGGCAACAGTGTAACAACCAATAGTAATATTCTCCAATATTCCTCCATAACCGTGTTTTTTTAAGAATTATTATTTTTTGCTTTTGTTTTTAATACTAAAACAGTGGGTTTGCTAAAAATCATGAAGAAAAGAGAAAGGTGTGGTATAAACTTAGGCAATTAATTAGAGATTAATAAGATAACAGTAAAAATAAGTTAATGTGATATTTTGGATAACAGTAAAAAAAAATATCGAAAAGTGGTAAAAAAAATACTAAATGTAAAATTAGAGTGTCACAAGGTAAGACCTCGTGCATTCCCGCATGAGGTCTACTTTTATATATATATATATATATATATATATTTATATTTATATTGATTTGAAATAAAATTGGTAATAATTTTAGTATTTTCTTTAGGGGATACACTCATATAGGCTAAGGTTACAAATTGAATTCTACTACATTAGTTGATGACTGAACAACAATACAACTATGAACCAAAAAAATCATACATTATATTTGATTTAAATTTGAAAAAGATTAAAAACTAGAAATAAAATAATTTTTTTAATAAATTAAAATAGAAAGTCACGTTTTTTGTAAATTTGAATGAATTAAATAATTATGATTTGGAAGTGTTTAAATTTTGTACAGGTATGTGATGCTAAAGAAAACAAAAACAAGAAGATTTAGAGTTTTATATAAGGCAAGCCTATTCTTTAATGATTTGATGTTACTGATATTTAATTCTTAGTGCTTTGATAGGAATATTTAAGAGATTTCAATGCTAGGGTTAGGCTGTCTTTTTTATGTTTCGGCTATGAAATTTTATTAAATAATTAAAATTTTAAGTTTCATGCATAAATCACTACAAAAACTAGATTCATTATGTGGGCCAAAACCGCCGCTATTAGTCTATTTGGCCTATTGTAGCGGTTCTTACTCCACAATGTTGCGGTGCCGCACATTCTATTGCAGCGGTAACAAAAAACGCTGCAATAAATCACCCATTTAGCAGCGCTTACCTATTATGTGCAAAACCATATGACATTACCATTCAAGTCAAGTGACCTTTTAGCGGCGGGCATTAAACGCTGCTATAGGGATTAAACAACAAACTATATGCATCTTTTAGCGGCAGGTATGTCCGCCGCTATGTGTGAAGCTTTAGCAGCGGGCTATAACCGCAGAAATTCCAATTATATCATAATTATAGTCCTTCAGCAACAGTTTTTGCCCGCCGCTATAGGGTTATTTTTTTTTCCTGGGCTCTAAAACCACATTCCTATTACAAATAACCTGTAATAATTTTAGCTCCACTAAGACAATACCACAAATTTAACTAGATAACACCACAAATGTCTCCAAACTAACATTATATTAACATAGAAATATATTATCAAATACATAACATTGTCTATAACCATTATCAAAGTTTCAAGCTAATACCACAATCAAAGTTCCAAAGTGTTTAAAAATATCCTTCAACACTTCCAAAAAATGCAAATTGTTCAAATGTAGTTCTTTGTACACAAAAAGTTATCGAACACCAACATAAAACTTATAAGCAGCTTGGTTGATGGGATGTAGCTACGATTTTTGAGAAATGAGATTGTTGGACCGATGAACGCCCTACATACAAAACCAAGATTACTCAATAAGTGCATATAAATGAATCGAATAGAAAGGGGCTTAAATATGAAATGGTGATAAACACAAAATATTATAGAAACTCATAGGATCTGATCTTAAAGGTAGAAAACATCAAGCAACATCAAAAGTAGGCAACTCCACAAATTTAGTAAGAACAACTCAAAGCTTGCAGACTCCAATATGTATCTGAAAATCACTACAAAATTTAAACATGTGAAAATGAAACTTTGCTTGCCACAAAGTAAGAGTGCGTACAATCAAAATTTCTCAATGTATAAATACCACAAGAACTTCTTTTACTTTTAGCAACACCAAAGCATCACAATCAGCTTAGAATTTCTAATGTTTAACAACTGTATAACAAGGATTTTAACATGAGTGATAAATCCTAAATTTCTCAAGCAATGCTACTTCCATCATCACACTCCATATTAAAACAACCAAATCTTTTTTCTTTCTTCCACAACACAATAGAAGCCCCTAAAACCTTTTAAGTCTCAAAATAACAAGTTCAACACTAGACACCCCCCTCAAAATAGAGAAAGGTACCATTGAATACCAAAGTTAAACGGACACTATCACCGAACACGAACACGATCACGACATGGACACATATGGGGATACGGCACTTTGAAAAATAAGGACACAACACGTCGGTGAATGACAATTGGGGCCAATTAATTAAATTTTATATTTAGGGGCATATTTTTAATATTTTTAGACATAAAATACGTTTATGTCTAGAATTTAAAATTATATAAGAACTACAAATAAGTAAACTAACACCTAAAGTAGTACAATAATACACATTAAATATTTAGAGTACAAAAACCAAAAGTAAAAAAATATATATATATATATACACACACACACACACATACAAGATAACACACAAAGAGAGGGATTTAAAAAAAAAAAAAAAAAAACGCCGCAGGCAACGCAAAGGGACAAGCGGAGGTCGGCCAAGAAAAGAAAAAAAAATTGAGAGAGAGAGAAGAGAAGAGTGTTCGAATTGCCGCTCGGGCCGGTCCCGTCCATGCCAGAGGAGAGATCGAAAGGCACGGGCGCTGATCTGCCGATCGCCTATGGAGCTCGACCGGCTCCGATCTAGCACCGGCCAGGGACGTAAGGCAGCGGCGTATACCGTAGGGAGGGTTGATCTCGTGATTTTCTGTTTTTCTTTCTTTTTCATTGCCGGTGTGTCCATCGTCGGCCAGCCGGCACCGTGTCGAAAAAAAAAAAAAAAAAAAAAAAAAAAAAGAAAGAAAAAGGACACCACCAACACGTAGTCCGGCGAAGTCGTGCCGGTATCCGTGTCCAACACATGTCGGTGCAACCTAGCTGAATACAAAAGTCGTTGATCGACTACCAAATACTGGATTCTCGGTCCAATTATGTATTTTGCAAACTATAACTGAAATCTCAAACCAATTAAAGTTGTGGTTTTGCAACTAAAATGGCATGATCACGCTTGGTTTTAGGAACAATTTGAAATGGAATAAATGCTACTAGCCAACTACATGCCATACATGCTAGTCATATAATTAGGGTAGAATGTAACTTATCAAAATAAAATAGGGTGTTCTAAAGACAAAAACAAAAAGAACCTAACATCTACAAACTCGCTACTATCATTTAATAGCATCCAAATCGTAAACACATACTTTATAGCATACCATCACATTCCAAAGTAGGCTAAGGAGAGTAGTATCATATCTATACCGGGCCTAATTGACTAGTCATGACCTAACAACTGAAGCATGTTCCTAAGAAAACAAATGAATTTAAACGATACAAAAAGTTATCAACACATTTGGTAACTATAATATCATTACTAGAAATATTCTCTTTAGAATGGATATCTCTTTAATATCCCATTTCATTTTAGTGTCTTCATGTGAAAAGATGAGAGAAGCCCTTAAAATGAATTAATCAAATAAAAACAACTCCAACAAGAATCATCTAATATTACACAAACAAATAATACTCCAATATCATCTAAAACCACCTACACACACACACACACACAGAGTACCTTAAGTCTAACACAAAACAAGTTCACTTGCTTTGTTCACAACGGTCTCTGTAATGCCTCTTCTTTTGCACCACAACAAGGAAAGTATATATATAAACATAAGTTCATTTGTAGATGTCATTTTCTTCCTCTACTTAAGTGAGAATCAACCTACAATCTTCCTTAGTCTCTAATACCTTAGTTAACTTGAGCCGCCTAGAGATAAGTTTCTTCCCAGAGTCCCAAACAACCCCAAATTGCAAAATTACACAACTTATAAAACATAAAGTGTTTCTTATAATAATACCGGAGAACTGCCATTCATCTTCTAACAATCGCTGCACATGGCTCTCTCCTCTTACCCACATAGCTCCCACCTGTCACACACATCTAAGTCAGCATTTATACCTCTAAATACCATTTTTACCCACATAGTCTTAATTTTTACTGCTAACTAAATTTATCTTCATGGAATAAAGTCCTTTATTTGTTCTTTTATTTTAAGTTACACATGCACCTAATGAATTGAACCTACAACTCACTCTCCACCTAGAGTCATTACGTAATTGTCTTCTGAATAAAAACTACTAACCAACAGTCTTTATAATACATCCATTATGAAGTGCACTAACTGACCTATGCTGTGGAATTGCAGGCCCAACGAGCTCTATATGCACATGCACACTAGGAAAAGTAATGCAACTCTGCAAACACAGCAAGTTGCAAAAAGCTTCTTCAGGCCTGAAGTCACACAAAAGCTTCAGTAATACATTAAGGAGAATATATGGATGATCAACAAACTTATCAAACACAAAAGGCACATACAAACTATTTTTGATATTACCTAGACGCAACATCAAAGAATTTCAGAGAAATTTAGGCTTAATTGCCAGTAGATAATACAGCAATATATACATTCACATCATACTACACTATATTCAAAACACTCTTTTTATTTACAAGTAAAGATAACAGCCAATTGCCTAGATGGACAGCTCCAGGGTGTCAATAAAGGCATGATTATCAAAACCATGTTTCATACTGTATACCCTGACAAACCATGTGGTCAGTATTTAGCTTTAACAAACATAGTTAACAAGGCTAATAGCCATCAGTCTCACTTGTTACTGCAAGACTAGCAGCTGTGGAGGTTGGGCACAAAGTTCAACACCTATAACACAAGTTAGAGGATGGACTAAATATTATAAAATTATCTTATAAACTAGGATAGTGTCAAGGCTCAAGCAGTGACTTATGAACAATGAAGCAGAATCAGAAAACATATTACTTTTCGTGGATTTTCTAAAATAATTTTTACAGAAAAAGAAAATATTAAGGGAAAGAATTGGCCTAAGACACATCCATAGCATAGAACAATAATACTAGAAAAACAGTTCAAAAGAGACATCAAACGTTAAATTTACGCTGCCGAGTAAATAATTGAACTGCAACAACATACCAAGAGAGTATAATAGTTTGTCCCTGATTTTGTAGTTGAACCTCCAAGACCAGCAACTTGAGTGGCTTGATATATCATAAGTGGCTGAAATTAATGGGGAAAAAATCATTATTCTTCTTATTAAAATCACAATATCCAAGAATTAACAGTAAGCTGCATCTAGATTCATAAATAAAGAAGTGTTGGTTATAGCCAAACACATCCCTACCAACAGATTATAAGCATAGAATCGAGACTCACAAAATTCACTACTGCTTAAGAAAGCTTAATAGATCTGACCTAAAAAAAAAAAAAATACAAAAATGAAAATATAACCTGAATGAAGCAAAACGATGCGTTTGGTTCAAAGAAAACCTTTTCTAGATAATCTTGGCAACCGTAAGTGCAAATCATGGTGTTGGTACATGCTCTCCTCTTTATCAACATCTACAAGTATGAACATGTGCTATTGCCATCACCATCATCTCAATCCTTGTTCAAAATTGGCATTCAAAGACTTTAATACTTGATCACGTGGATGGCCTATATTATAGACACATCAAAATTGTAAGAGGGAATGCGGTGAGTCATGACAAATGGAGCATGCAATTGAAAATAGTTTTGATTACAAACTTTGAACGGACTTCATGTCATTGAGCAATTCAGACTTCAACATAATCAGATTGTGTGTGTGTGCGTATAAGTCACATGGTAATATGATGGTATCTAACATACAATTTTAAGGGAGAGCTTATAAAAGTACCTAATTATGAACTATCTTTTAGCAAAGAGATAGAGCCAATAAATCACGGGTCTCTTTGAGAATGAAACCATCACAGCAAAGGAGATACCTTACTCATACATTTACAAAAAAGGGAAGAAAAAAATGCAAACTCATATGAAATTATTCAAGGAAAAAAGAGCACTATTTCTAACTAACAGGGTCTATTTAATCCAACACCTTATTCCATTTTCCATATAAACAAAGAAGCACAATCTAAATCTATAACACATAATAAATGTTATGAAAATCCTACCTTTTATCAAACACGTGCAACAAAGCAACATAAAAAGAACAGAATAATTGCATTAAACCGTTACAAGATTGAAGATACACAATGTAAATGTTAGTTATTGATCAAGTAAATTTCATAATAATAATAATAATTTTATTTTATATATTCGTTTGAGATATCATATTAATATAATAACAATTATTATTATATTTAAGCAAGTAACAGCAATAATATCCAAATCGTGCCTCCTTATTATCTCTCTGGGTAGCCGATTCAGTGTCCCTAATATCCAAATCGTAGTATGGGTCGTACAGATCATCGTATCAAAAGCCCTTTATTATTAATTAATAGTATTATTTATTTAAGAGATAGAGACACAAATTAATTAATTAAATTTTTTATGGGTTCCAGGAGAGAAGAGAGCTTTACCGTATTTTCTGAGTGTGCAATGCTGCCAGCCAGTTCTTCTTTGGGTCCACAGTTGCCTTCATTAACGACGCCATTTTTATTTCTGCCTCTCTCTCTAAAACACGTGTCTGTCATGCGCATCACCAAAATTCATTATTTTAGCCTTCTCCACGACTTTTATTGACTGCTTGCTCGGAAGAGAGAGAGCCCCCCAACCCAAATTCGGCTGTAAAACCCACACGATTCCACTAAGCCACCAGGCCAACTGGTGGACAAAACGCAGCTGTCGTTTAGAGGCGGTGGTGGTACAGTTCTGGAGGAGGAGGCTGTTTCGGACCGTCGGTGAGGATGTAGAGAGAGAGAGAAGAAGAGGAGGGCGTAGAGAGAGGGAAACAAATTTTGGGGGAAAAGAACTCAAGTAAAAAAGTCAGATTTTGGCTTTAGGGGAAAAGCTAAGTGAAACGCATTAGGAGGAAACAAACTTGGGAAATTTTGGGTGGGGAAATAAAAGAATACAGATTTATTTTGAGGAAAAAAAAAAAAAAAAAAAAGAAGACAATTTTAATTAATTACTATATTTTTATTAGTAATTACCATTTTGTTATGCATTTGTAATTGTACATGAACTCAAACACATCTATATATCTAAGTTGAGCTTAATGAAACAGAAAATATTAATCTAATATTAATGTCTATGAAATAAAATTAAAAAAAAAAACAATCACATATACTCAATAAAATTCATCACACAAATTTCTCCAAAAAAATACCACACAACAAAAATTATCACACGTTTCTATCTTATTAAAATTAAAAAATGATCATAACTATTATTAAATTTATGTAAGAATTTAATACGCTAATTAATTACGCTTTACTTTAAAAATAATATGACTAATGGATACCAAATTTATAAACACATATACAATTGATGGTCGATTGAGAGAATATATATAGTCATATAGGCATTATTAAACACATTTCTTTATATGCCATACTTAGATTTGA
The DNA here is from genome assembly GCA_030021035.2 of Notholithocarpus densiflorus. Classification (NCBI taxonomy): domain Eukaryota; kingdom Viridiplantae; phylum Streptophyta; class Magnoliopsida; order Fagales; family Fagaceae; genus Notholithocarpus; species Notholithocarpus densiflorus. Next base: position 92,101 of record JARYZH020000646.1, read on the forward strand.
AATTCAACCATTGAATTGAAGAAATAGAATGAACAACCATTCTAGTAATTATGGTTATAATTAAATGATTGATTTAGAGAGTGCGCCGGGTCAAAGTTTAGTCAAAGTTGGTCAAACCCAATCAAATCCTAATGGGATGGTCCCGATACCATTTTAATTTTACGAATTCATATTCAAATTTTGATCATTAGGATTTGAAGAAAGATGGTGACATATTAAATATTTAGAAATTTGAGACCACCACAGGATCGGGATCGGTGAGAATATATATAAACATATAAGCATACAACATACGTGCCCATCACTTGCCATTCTTAGATTTGAAATCGAACCTGCTGAATTTGAAGAGTGTAATGAAAGGTTCATTCGTAAATTCACATGTCATAATTAAACTTGGCCGATTTAGAAGGCACGGCCAAAGTTTAGTCCAAGTTGGTCAAACCCGATCAAACTTTATAGATGGTCCCGATACTTCACTGACTAAGAATTCATATATCAAATCTTGATCATTAGGATTGAAGAGTATGGTGACACATATTGGTGTTAGTAAATTTGAGACCAATTGATGGTCGGGACAGAGAATATATATAGCTATATAGGTACATAACACATGTCCATCACGCTGGCCATACTTAAATTTGCACCTGAGCAGAGGTAAGCCGAGAGGGAGATTTAGACGGAGATGGAACGCTAAGGAAGATGCGGGAATGGAAAGGAATGAGGTGGGTGGTGGTCCGAGAGGGAGAGAAAATGAAAGGGCATTGAAGCTTGGTTTTGTGAGTGAGATTTGTGAAAGTGAGATTTGGTTTTGTGGAGAGTGAGATTTTGGGGTAACAAATGGCTGAAGCTTGGTTTTGTGAGAGCTGAAGAGAGTTTTGAGGAGAGTGAGGTTTTGGGGCTAACGACGCCAAAATGAAAAACCTAAGTAAGAAGGAAAAATAAAACAAAGAGAAATTTTTGGTGGGGAAGAGTGGAAATTTATAAGGTCTATTGCGGTAGCCTCAACCCACCGCTATAATTAAGAAAAAGCACCTTAAACTTACATATTGCGCGGTTTTCGATACCCGCCACCATAGTATCCCCCGAAATGCTATTTATTGTGGCAGTTTTGGAGCGCCACTATATTTATGTGTAAACGCTCGCTGTGTCACATATATTAAGGGCGGTTCTACGTATCTCATCACAGTATTACACGCAAAAAGATTGTAACTACTGCATAAATCAAAAACGTCGCAATAGATCCAATGTACAAGCATGGTTCAAAAATGCCGCAATATGTGACATATAGCGGCAGTTTTTGCACCCGCCGCAATAGTACAGATTTCTTGTAGTGAATAGGGGATTTTTGTTTTCCGACGTTAAACCATTAAATTAGATGCTTAAGAAAAAAACTAAGGATCCAAATTAAAATTCATAACTCTTAGGTTAGATTATGTTTGGGTTAAGGTGATCTAACAAATTGTATCTTTAGGCATTATATATTTATTACATTAAATTAGGGCTTTTCATTCTTGTAAGTTTTAAATACAATTGGATCCATAATATGTTACCAGTACATCTAATTAGGTTTTTGTAACTTTAATTGACTAAAATTAATATAGATTTGAGAGTAATCAAAGAATTGAAAACATTATGAATTTATGATTAGGAATTAGAACAATTTGTGGCTTCTAATGATCTAAGTACTTTGATCTCAAATTTAAGGTTTATATATGAAATTAAGATATTCAGTTGCAGGTTCAAAGTTTTAATTTGCTGATGTGATCAAATGATTACGATTACTTAAGTTTTAGGTGTAATCAATAGAGGGTTTTCTCTTAAATTGGGTTTTATTTTAAATTTTTTATATTTATGATTGATTTTTCAAAATGAACAATATCTATGTGGAATTAAAGATCCTAATGGACTTGAGGAATATTCAGTTATGGCTAACTAAATTTATGTTAGGATTAATTTAATAATCTTGGAGTTGGACATATTTTCGTGTGAAGTGATAACGTAACTATGAGATTTAAAAAAAGAAAATATTCTTTTTAGATGCTACCATGTTTCTTTGGCTTATGTGCTGAGGATCTTGGTGACAAAACTTTTGACTTGTGTTTTGCACTTAACTAGTTGGTTTTCATTATTTTTATAAAGTTGGTCTAATTTTGAAACAGATTGATGGCGAATATTTAAATCCTTATTAAAAAAAAAAATCACTTATTTTTTATACTTTCTCATAAAAGCCGGGATGTTAAAATTTTTCTAAAATTATTTATTAAAAATCGTCAAGAGAACTGCTAATAAGCCGGTAAAGAAAACCATATCAGTATAGATTGGAGAGAGGAGTGATAAAGGAGGCCAGCTAGAAGGGTACGTACCTGCATTCGCCATAGGTGAAGATCACTGCTTATCCTGACTTGACGTCTATTCTGTGGGAAATTCATGAGCCTCTTCAACCTCAGCCTGCTCTTCTGGGGTACTCAGCTTCGGTCAAACACCCATGTTTGTCTTCCAGCAAAGTAATTTGTGCTAAAGAGGTAAGGGTAATTTCTACCCTCTCCTATCTTCAGCCTCCACATTCTATTTTAGCTTCAATAGAACTGCACGGCTACCAGTGATTATGACCAATCTTTCAGCACTCATAATTTTAACATCAAAGTAAGGGTTGTACAAAATAATTATAACCCTTTATGCCAAAGATATATTCGTTTAATATAAATGTATATACTGAAAAAGAACTTCTAAATGACTATTTATATTATATACATATGGGGCTACTCTCAAGATGTTGTGGTCTTGCACTTCTCAATGCTGTAGCACCTAAAACAGGCCTAGAGGACAAGACGAACAAAAGTAGACCTGCGTAGTTTTGTGGTCTTCGATCGACATGTTGAAAAGCTCCCCTTTTATATTGAAAACCTATACCTTACTGTTACTCTCTCTCTCTACTTAAATATTAACATATTAACATTAATTCGTTGTCTATATCTAGCTAAGCAAGTAAAATAAAATATTAATTATTTATTTGATCCAAACCAACGTTTTTTTTTTTTTTTAATGCGAAGTCAAATGTTAGGATCATATTTTAATGTAATTGGCATATTCTATGACAAAACGCTGATTTACGTGTAATTGCATAGTTCTAAGTGATTTCCAAGATCATCATGAAGTATTTTGTAGGTGTATGACAAGTGGTATTATGAAGATGCGAAAAATTAATCAAGAAAACATTCAAGAAAATAATCTGTGATGTCCTAATATCAGTTTCACCTCTTCGATCTATCGGTATTTAAATCGAACTCGACATCACTCATCTATCGAGCTAATAGGATTTTAGATATTGCCTATAACATTTTATTCTAAGAGGCTATTTGTTTATGGGTTTGTGTAAACCTAATAGGAATAGGGAGAGTCATTTAAAAAGTCTCATTGCTCTATTTAAATAAGGGTAGTAGAGAAAGCTAGAAAACTCTAACCCTAATGCTTCATAAAGTTTTCTTATTGAAACCCTAGCCTCCACCTCTGAACATGTGAGTGGTGTTTTGAGAAATACGACTAAATTCACCCTCGGCAGTAGATTTTTGCCCCTATGGTGTTTTTCCATTCGCCAACAAATCATGCCTATTTATTTCCACCAGAAGCACTTAGATTTGGCTGATTGGTCAAGCGCTTCAATGCTTTGTGCACACGGACATAATTAATCAACTTTGGGTGATTTGCTCAATTAACTAGGTCAATCTATAACCCTACATTAAGTAATATATATGTGTGTGCTAAAGCGTGGTTAAAAAGTCATAATGTAATATATAAATGCCTACTGGCTAATTCCCGCCTGGGCGCCCTTAATGCTTTCGAGTTTGTTTGTCTCCACTTGTCACGCCAAGTCCTCTGTTATTTTTTCATTTTTGTTTGTTATGCCATATTTTAAAAAAAAAAAAAAAAAAAAAAATTAACGTTAAAAAATTAATGACATGCACCAAAAAGTTTTTTTAATGCTGCACCAATGACATGCACCAAAAAAATTAATTTGTAATGTTAAAAATTAAAATTTGTAACGTTACAAATTAATGACCCTTTTACAAAACAATTTTTAACGATACAAAATAATTTTTTAACGTTACAAATTATATTTCAAAAAATTGACCGGATTCAGTTCGCATTACTTTTGTTTTTGTTTTTTTTTTTTTTTTTTTGAGAAATATATATTCTACAATTTTTTTTTTTTTGAGAAACTATATTCTACAATTAATCAACTACTTCTTGAACCTTTTTTGGTCAGTAAGGAGTAGCAGTGAAAAAAAAATAGTAATAATAGACATAATTATTTAATCTAACAAATTAATCATATTAATCATAAGCTAATGTTGCAAGTCCATTTTCAAATATGGGTAAATTTGTCTATTTAAATCATTTCCTCTCATTTCCATCCTAATTTTAAAAACATCCAAATAAGAAAAATGACTAATTACTCCCTTCCCCCTTACTAATTTTAAAAACATTCAAACAAGGTGGAGGATAACCATTCCCCTCTACTCTCCTCCCTCTCTAAACTTCCAAACAGGCCATAAATGATTTGATGACTTTGAGAACTCAGATAGACCCTAAAATTGAGGATTAGAATTGAGTTTTTGCCTTCTTTGATCGATATTTCGCATGATTTGTTTATTGCTCTTTTGTCACGTCATCACATATCGTCGATGACGGAAAATCTAGTTGAATTGTACATGTGTGACATGTGGACAGCTGTTTTTTTTTTTTGGATGAGAGACATGTGGCCAGTTATTTGTCTGTCATGTCACCAATTTGTTGTCGAGGATATGCACGTACTTGCCTACTAGGTTGCCCATATATTTATAATAAAAAAATCGAGTAAAGATAGGATTACAATTTTTTTTTCGTAACTTTTGCCGTAATTTGCTCATGTGACAAGTTGGGAGTGGTGGTGGGTTCACAACTCCACCGCTTACAACTTGTCACATAAGCAAGTTATGACAATAATTGTGATTCTAGCACTACTCAAAAAATTCAAGGACTACATAAAAAATCACAACTATCTATGTAACATACGAGGAGTGGTAGAGAAAATATTGTAGCATTGTTAAGGGGCTGATTTTTGTGCATAGCCACGTCTCATCCGCTAGAGGAGTCACTTTGCTAGACCCAAGTTTGTTTCGGGGAGTTGAGCCCGAAACTTGAAATTGGGCTAAAGATACCAATAGCTTCTAGAGCACACTTTTAAGGCTACAAAATAAATAAAACCCAAAGTTTAAGAATCATGATTATGGTTAAGATAAATTAATATAATATCTTTAGCATTATATCACTATTTAGGTTGTGATAATAGTTGAATTAATGTAATATGCATTTAGCGTAATAGTTTTGATTAAATCATGAGTTAAAGGTCTTAATGACGTATTGAGTAATGTTTAGTATTACAAAATAATTAATTAAGTGTTATATGTCCAACAAGGGGATGAGTCCAAAATAGTCCATATTCAATTGTGGTATAGTTTATATTTAACATAAAATGGTCTATGTCCAAATAATGTTTGTCAAATAGTTTATGTCCAGAGGTAGTTTATATATGTTTAAATAATATATGTCCAGCAGTGAAATGGGTTCAAGATAGTTCATGTTCAGCTATGTTTTACGTCCAAAATATGTTTTGCATCCAGCTGTGGGTGCACCACCCCGCACTTGCGGGTTGCATGACCTGCTTTCTCTTTCTTTGGGAGTCGTCACTTGGTTTAGATTCAGGAACCAAAGTGAACCTCTTACATGGGCCCACATACTAACGTCTAAGTTCGGAGTTAAGGGAGGATGAAAAAATGTTAGGCAATCATATAGCCAAAAAAAAAAAAAAAAAAAAAAAAAGAAAAAAAAAAGAAAAAAGAATCGCTTGGCTATGCTTCATTATTAATATGCTTTATTTATTGTTCACATTTGATAAAAGTTAAGCGAGATGAGGAGTGTAATACAACATTTTTTTAGAGAGTTTCACAACCTATGACGTCTACTCCTAATGATAGTTTTTTATTATCAGACAAAAACACTAATCAGTTTTTGGAGTAGGTGGAGATTGAACACCAGATTTTTTATTCAACCATCAGAGACTTTACCAGTTAAGCTAACTAGAATCCATGAGTGCAATACAACATTAAAACATGTGTTTCATAAGCGATTGTATTATTGCGGATTTTTTTTTTTTTTTTTTTTTGGTTTCGAAAACTCAAAGTCTTCCGCTAGAGACATAAACTAAACTCAGTTCAAACTAAAAAGTCAAAATGTTATAGATAGATTCTCTCACATGCTTGACAAATAATTTCATACCTAGTGATAATATGGTGGATAAAAAAGTTATATTAGTGTAGAGTTTAGATTAGAACTAATAAAAATTTGTCAAAATAATTCTTGTAAAAAAAGTTGTGAAATATTTTTGTGTATATAGCATTGCTCCTGTGACAAGGTGACATGGTAAAAATATATTGTCCTTAAAGTTGTAAATTGTCAAATAGTTTTGTTCTCTTTACTATAAGCGATTGTATTATTGCCAACTTTTTCTATTGCATAAACTTTCCAAGTCCTCTACCAAAGACTTAACTTTACATTTCAAAAAAGTTTTATTATCTTTTCATTAATTCAGGAGAATTCAAGCCTAAAGAATATGAAAAAATTTCCTGCTATACTTGTTTACATTTACTATTTTATACAAATATTTACAATTAATGCAAAAAATCTCTACATTTAAAAAATAAAAATGAATATAAAAAATTAAATGTAAAAAAGTGGACGTGAAAGTATTATTGTCCAACAAATGTTCGGTAAAAGAAACTAAGAGTTATAGCTAGTCTTTTTTTTACCTTTCTCTTAAACCCGGCAATATTTCCATTTCATGTGGAGAAGTTTCTTAATTCTTACACCAACCTAAAATACATGGGACATATTGTAGAGCCCAAAGCCTTTGGTTGGGCCACTCCAACTATAGTTTAAGCTTTTGGGTTGGATGCTCAACATAGTATATAGCCCAATTTAGTTTTCTGTGGGCTTAGATGTCAGCTGGCTGGCTGAGTGTGTACTTCGGTATGTGTTTATATACTGTTGAAGGAAGGTTTAAATTAGTTTAATTAGTAAAAAAATTTATTGTTGAATAATTGGTGTCTTAATCAAAAGAGACTAATTGGTGTCTTAATTAAGGGAGTCAATTTCGTAGCCTATACCCAAGGCCAAGCCTATACATCTATTAAAAATAAATAATAAACAATCTAAATTTCAAATACAAAACTAACTTTCACGTGAACTGAGAGATAAGAAAAAAGGTTAGAAAATCTGAAATTGTATAGGTCTTTTGACAGAGTTTGCAGGGGCTGGGGGGAAAAAAAAAAAAGAAGCTAACTTATGAAAGCCCCCCCCCCCCATTTTTTTTTTTTTATTTTTTTTTTATACTTTATTAAACATATCTTTGCAAGTTGTAAAATTTCTTAGGCGTTTAAAACAAAGCTGAAACTGAAATAAGCTTCAAAGTTATACGCAACCAAGAAAGAAAGAGAGAAAAGAGAAAGTGAGATGTCGACGTGGGACGGTATTTAAACCTGCACAAAACAACGATGTGTTTGTAAATGTTGAAACAGTAAATTTTTTTTTTTTTGATAGGGTTGAAACAGTAAATATTGATTGTACTAGTCATTATAAAATGAATGCTATAAATTTCAAATCATATCCTATATATTAAAAATGTATTAGTATTACTTAAGTTTATATCTTCTAAAAAAAAAAAAAAGTTTATATCTTCTAAAAAAAAAAAAAAAGTTTAGCTTTTAAGACCCAAACTAATTGGGTTTTTTATGCACACTAAAGTTCTTTGGTTGTGCTCTTTTGGATATACACCACTGTTAGTTTCTTTAAAACCTTTTCTCCCCTCCCCTTGTGTATGTGTGTTAAAATACATAGTATTCTCAAAAGAAAAAAAGTGGGTTAATCCCACATTGGAAAATGAGTGTGAGTTATAAAGGTTTAAAGCATGTACTGTATATCCAAGAGTTAGGCCATTTTGGATATACACCACTGTTAGTTTCTTTAAAACCTTCTCTTCTTTCCTCTTGTGTGTGTTAAAATACATAGTATTCTAAAAAAAAAAAAAAAAAAAAAAGAAAAAGAAAAAAAGGTTCTTTGGTTGAATGCTGATGTGGAAATTGGGATCATGCAACAATTATAGCGAGATATGCCATGCCATGTCTTCCATAATATACAAATAAAATAAAATAGCCCTAGGCACCCTAGAGAATATAAAACCCATAAATCTATTCTCTAGTAAAAAAAAAAAAAAAAAAAAAA
>JARYZH020000647.1:0-100159 GCA_030021035.2 Notholithocarpus densiflorus
AGAGAGAGAGAGAGAGAGAGAGAGAGAGAGAGAGAGAGAGAGAGAACACATCTGTAGCTTGAGAGAGCTTAAGGAGGGAAAGAGGGAGGCTAGGCTGTGCGAGGCAATTCTTTCTTAAAGCTCGGCTGGGAGCTACCCAAAGTAGGAAACCCATTATCCACTATATAAGTAAATTGTGTACCCAGCCCTAGGTCCTGTCTAATAAGGAAAATTGGGTACGTACAATTGGCGTCGTCTGTGGGAATCTCCTACGTAGTCGTAGTTTTGTTGAGGTTCAAGCGAGGAAGATGTCTGAGAGGCACTGAGCGAGTTATGCTGCTAGCGGCTTTAGAGGGTCTTTTCGGTGCTCCAGTTGGCGAGAAAGGAGGCACAAGAGAGATGAAGACTGAAGATACGAACGGGAAGGAAAACATTCTGGTCCAGAGGAGGGATCGTCCCAGACGTATCGATCAATGTCGGGTGCTTCCGAACACGAGCGTCGTGATAGGAGGGATCAAGAGTTGGAACGCCTGCGTAGAATGGTTAGGGATTTGGAGTTAGAAGTACGAGGTAGGCGTCGACGAAGAAACCGTAAAGAGCATGCTGAAGGGTTAGCAAGTGTAGGGGGTAGTCATGGAGAAGCATCCTGTTAGTCTGGCTCCCATCGGTCTAGGGATCGGTCTCGGGAATATGTAGACAGAGACTCGATTTCCCCTGAGGGGTGGAGACCCCGGAATGCCGCTTTAGATGTTATGAGCTGGGCATTGCGCAGAGCGACTTGATCACCATTCTCGGAAGAGATCGAACGGGCACCTAAGCCGAGCGGATTTACCAGACCCCCATTTATTTCTTATGATGGGAAGACAGACCTCGTAGAACATGTAAGCCATTATATCCAGATGATGTCTCTGCATAACCATAAGGACGCGTTGATGTGTAGGGTGTTTCCCTCTAGTTTCGGGCCCACTGCTCTGAGGTGGTTCAACGAGTTGAGGAAGGGCTTGATTCATTGTATTGGAGAGTTGATTCAAGAGATCGGGGTCCGGTTTATGACCTGTAGCCGAGTACCACAACCCATGGATGCATTGTTGTCTATGAAGATGAGAGCTGGGGAAACCCTTCGGAGTTATGCTAGTAGGTATTGGGAATTGTACAACGAGATCGGTGGGGGTAATGAAAAGGTCGCAGCAAGCACATTTCAGTTGGGATTGCCCGAGGATTCTGAATTACGAGAGTCGTTGACGAAGAGGCCTCCCGAGGATATGAGGCAACTAATGAGGAGTATCGAGGAGTACAAGAGGTTAGAGGATGATCGGCAGCAGAGCAAAGGGAAGGCGTCGGTCACGACGCAGTATTCAAAAGAGTCCTAGCAAGGGGGTTTCCAACCAAGAACCCAGTGCTTAGGCATAGGAAGTCAACGTGACATTTAAGGAGCCCGTACACAAAATTCTGGACAAAATAAAGAAAGAGCCATACTTTTGGTGGCCAAGCAAGATGGGGGGTTACCACTTAGCAATGTAGGGTTCTGAAAGATCACTTGGAGCAATTGGTGAGGTCGGGGCATCTGAAGGAGTATGTTTTGGAACCTAGGGATTAAGAGACCAGGCAAATTGCGAGACCTTGGGGGAACCCTCTCCCACCCCCGTTGGGAGTAATAGAAATCATACATGCTACTTCAAGGGGTACTTTAGTGACTTGAAGAAAGGGAGTATTGACCGTGGTGCCGGCAGAAAGTTGTCAAGAACAACCATCGGGAAAGAGGATGAAATATGCACGGGAACCCATCGCTTTCAATGATGAAGATTTGGAAGGAATGACTTAGCCTTATGATGATGCATTGGTGGTTACGGCCCAGTTAAACGGCTTCATAGTGAAGAGGGTATTGGTGGACCAAGGAAGTGGAGCCGAAGTAATGTATCCCGACCTGTTTAAGGGGCTGGGTTTGAAGAACGAAGATTTATCTAAGTATGATACACCTCTAGTGGGATTCGATGGTCGAATGGTGGTCCATGAAGGGCAGATTTCACTCCCTGTAAATATGGAAGGGAAGGAGGTGATGGTAACTTTCATAGTGGTTAGTTCATTTTCCTCATATACGGCCATTCTCGGTAGGCCGTGGATTCATGCCATGGGAGCAGTCCCGTCCATGTTGCATGTTAAAGTCAAGTTCCACACCGAGCACGGTATTGCAACGGTGAGGGGAAATCAGCAAGTGGCCAGGTAGTGCTTGGTGGCAGCTGTTAATCAAGAGATAAAGCAAAAAGAGTCTACTGAGGAAGTTCCTTTATAGCAATTACAGGAGCCCTTAGGAGAAAAAGGGGCTAGTTATGCTGAGGAGCTGATCAAAGTAAGTATATTATCAGATGAGGGTAAGAGTTTCCAAATAGGAGCAAGTATGCCGAACAAGGATAGGGTAGAAATGTTATTGTTGTTGGTGCAAAATTTGGATGTTTTTGCTTGGAGTCTGTATGAGGTGCTCGGGGTAGATCCGGAGTTCATAACTCACCGACTTAATGTGGACCCGTCATATCCACTCAAGAAGAAAAAGCCGAGGAGGTTGGCAAAAGAGCATGTCGAGGCTGTTAAGCAGGAGGTGAAAAGGTTGAATGAGGCGGGGGCGATAAGGGAGGTCTTTTTCCTAGAATGGTTGGCGAATACAGTGGTTGTGAAGAAGAAAAATGGTAAATGGAGGGTGTGTGTGGACTTCACCGACCTTAACCGAGCATGCCTGAAAGATTCGTTTCCTATGCCGAGGATTGATCAACTGGTAGACACAACGTATGGACACCCGAGAATGAGTTTCCCAGATGCTTTTCAGGGTTACCATCAGATTGCTTTGGCTGCCGAAGATCAGGAGAAGACGTCATTTATCTCTCCTGATGCTAATTATCACTATACCGTGATGTCGTTCGGCCTAAAGAATGAAGGGGCCACTTATCAAGGATGATGACTAGAATGTTTAGGGAGAAGATCGGTCATACGGTGGAGGTATACATTGACGATATGGTGGTGAAAAGCAAAGAAGAGCAAAGGCATGTTGGCTACCTCGCGGATATATTTGAAGTACTCAGACAGCATAAGTTACGTCTCAATGCCGACAAGTGTGCCTTTAGTGTGGGGGCTAGCAAGTTCCTCGAGTACATGATCACTCACTGAGGAATAGAAGTGAATCCTGACTAGATTAGCGCTATAGAACGCCTCAAGTCTCCGAGCAATCTAAAGGAAGTACAAATATTGACCAGCATGTTGGCCGCGCTGAACTGATTCGTTTCGAAATTTGCTGACCGGTGCCGTCCATTCTATCAACTGTTGAAGAAATGGAAAGGTTTTCAGTGGACCGAGGAGTGTGAGGAGGCCTTTCAAGATTTGAAGAAGTATTTGGTTCGGGCATCGATATTATCGGCTCTAGAGCCCGGTGAGGATTTATTCATGTATCTCTCTGTATCCGAGCATGCCGTAAGTGTTGTGTTTTTAAGAGACCAAGGTGTATAGTAGCCAGTTTATTACATTAGCAAGACCTTGGTCGACGCGGAGACAAGGTATTTACCTCTAGAGAAGTTGCCATTAGCATTGGTACATGCTACTAGAAAACTGCCTCATTACTTTCAATCCCACACCATTTACGTGCTGACTGAGTATCCATTGCAATCTTTGCTGAAGAGATCTGACTTCACGGGTCGGATAGCCAAGTGGGGGACTAGGTTGGGTTCATTGACATACGGTATAGGCCCAGAAGTTTGGTTAAAGGCCAAGTCCTTGCCGACTTTGTTGCAGAGTTTTCCCCAAGAGGAGAAATGGAGATTGTGTGCCATTTGGAAGTTCGTCCTTGGAGAGTATCTGTGGACGGTGCTTCTAGTGCAATGGGAGCGGGGGCTGGGATTGTCATAATCACGTCGGAAGGAATACGGGTGGAGCATTCTCTTAGGCTGGGTTTTAAAGTTTCCAACAATGAGGTTGAGTATGAAGCCTTACTTGCTGGACTGAGAGTTGTTCTTGACTTAGGGGCACAGGATGTAGAGGTTTACTCGGATTCAAGGTTGATCGTCAAGCAAGTAGAGGGTAGTTTTGAGGCCAAAGATCCCTGAATGATCGATTACTTGCAGCTAGTGAAACAAACCATGAGTCTGCTCTAGAAGGTGAGGCTGATTCAAATTGCTTGGGGGTAGAACAAACATGCAGATTCTTTGGCCACCTTAGCATCATCGTTAACCGAGGAGGTACCATGGTTGATTAAGGTGGAAGTTGTGAAAGAGCCCAGCATAGACGTAAAGGTGAATGTCTCAATTGTTATGGTGTTTGAGCCATGTTGGATGGATCCAATCATTGATTTTTTAGCTGAGGACCGTGTGCCAAATGATGAGAAAGAGGTAAAAAAAATACGTAGAATCGCTGCTTGGTATTGGCTATCTAAACACCGTAGGTTGTACTAGAGATCTTTTGGGGGACCTTATCTTCTGTGTCTGCATCTTAGTAAGGTTGATGAGCTCTTGACCGAGCTTTATGAGGGAGTATGTGGCAGTCATGTCGGGGGACGCTCATTAGTCCTTCGAGTAATGGCCTAAGGGTTTTGGTGGTCTCAGATGCAAAAAGATGCCGCCGACTATGTTCGAAAGTGTGAGCAGTGTCAGAGGCATGCCCCGTTGATACATCAACCGGCAGGAAGTTTGAATCCTATTAATAACCCATGGCCTTTCACACAGTGGGGGCCAGACATCATCGGTTCGTTCCCTCGAGCTACAAGAAACTGAAGATTTGTTTTAGTGGCCGTTGACTATTTCACCAAGTGGGTGGAGGCTGAAGCACTAGCCAATACCCGAGATGTAGACGTCAAAAAATTTGTGTGGAGAAACATAGTGACCACGTTTGGAGTACCGAAGTCCCTGGTATCTGACAATGGGTTGCAGTTTGGTAGTAAAACCTTCTGTAAGTTTTGTAGCGACCTCGGGATTAAGAACATGTATTCAACCCCAGCGTATCCACAAAGCAATGGTCAAGCCGAAGCAACTAATAATGCAATTGTTAATGGACTGAAGAAAAGGTTGGAAGGGACCAAGGGTATGTGGGCTGAGGAGTTACTGAACGTTTTGTGGGCTTACCGAACAACCCCCAGAAGGTCCACGGGAGAGACTCTATTTTCTTTAACATATGGGACAGAGGCTGTTATACCTGCTGAAATAAGCCTATGTAGTGCCCGAGTTTCAAGATTTGCTTCGGCCAAGAATGAAGAATTAATGGTGAAGCAGCTGGATTCATTAGAAGAATGCCAAGAATTAGCAACCATACGATTAGCAGATTATCAGCAGAAACTTGCTTGGCAATACAACAAGGATATGAAGAAAAGGGAGTTCGGCATAGGAGACCTTGTGTTACGAAAAGATGTGGGGAATGTGCGGGATGTTAGTGCAGGGAAGTTGGCCCTGAACTGGGAAGGGCCATACAAGGTTACTGCCATTGCTGGAGCAGGAGCGTACTATTTAGAAGATATGGAGGAGAGACCACTTCCCCGGCCATGGAATGTTAAAAATTTGAAGAAGTTCTACTATTAGCTATAGGAAATGTATTAATATGGGTTGTGTACAAGCTACTATGTAAATGAACATATCTATGTACGTAATATACAGAAGTCTTGGCCCTAGTATCAAGTTAAAAAAATTTTCTAAGGATAGAAGCCTAGGTTCGGTTCGATCCTAGTCACCGACCAGGTGGAAACCTTATCACAAAAATTTTATAAGGATAGAAGCCTATGTTCGGTTCGATCTCGGTCACCGACCAGGTGGAAACCTTATCACAAAAATTTTCTAAGGACAGAAGCCTAGGTTCGGTTCGATCCCGGTCACCGACCAAGTGGAAACTTTATCAAGTTAAATTTTTTTTCTAAGGACAGAAGCTTAGGTTCGGTTTGATCCTGGTCATCGACTAGGTGGAAACCTTATCACAAAAATTTTCTAAGGACAGAAGCGAAGGCACATCCGCCAAGAATTGCTACCAGGGATTTTTTGCTTCTCCCCAAGCCGGGTCTGTCAGGGGAATCCACCCATTCCTTGCACTCCTCTCTGTCAACGGGAATATGAATTTCCATTCCTTCCTCAACTTTGTGCTGAACCAACCCATGATTTGGGTTGGGTTTGCTCGAATCTCAGCTAGCACCATTTTGGGAATCTCCACTATCACCCCATCTAAATTTATAGCCCATCTCTGGCCAAGTGGTGGTTGTGAACTGAAAGTTTCCAAAAGCTCCCGGTCTTGAATCTCCATCACAGGGCTCACCTTCCTTCAAAGCCAACACTGCGTTCCTCTTCAAGTGCTCAACAAATACTGATTTCGCTTTTCCTTCTTTAGCAGCGCTGATTAATCCAGGTTGGGATGCTCTTAGTCGCGCTATTCCCTTTTTACCCTTCACCAAATTGGACTTTAATGAGTTTTGAATTGACATAGGCTGGGTTGACATAAATCTTGAGTCATTGAGCTCTTGTTCTTGGGGAAGATTGGGCTAGGCTCGTTTCGTAAGTTCCTTCCTTATTTTCTGGATTGAATTTTCTAGCTAGGCTTTATCCAATATCCTTTGGGGGGGGGGGGGGTGGGTAGCTTCCTCTTACTTTCCCTCACAGGCCCATTAGTGATTTCAGCCCTTCCAACTCCTTGCTTGTCCACTCCATCCATATCAAAGTTACTGTTAAAATTCCTTGTCATGACATTCTTTTGACCAAGTGGGGACCCCCCACTTCTCTGAGTTTTTGTCCCATTTTTCCTACGAGCCATCATTACCCATGGACCGTACGTACCTTCTTGCATGATCTCTTGCACAGTTTCATGCACCTCTCCACTGGGTCCCACATCAGTCCTTGGACTATTAGGATCACAATCTTCGTGTGACCTTGCTTCCACGCGATCTGCGACCTCCATCCTTGCCTCCTTAGACAGCGGTTCTTGTCGGGTGATGTAAGAACAACTCTCCTTCCTATGTCCCATTCTACCACATCCAAAGCATAACTTGTGGATTCCTTCATAGCTTACTGGTTGCTCGAGCTTCCTTATCAAGACAGTGGTAACCAACAGCTTCTCCACATCAATTTGAACACATAATCTTATAAACCTTCCTCTGGTTTCAGATACAGTGAACATATCAACTCTTAGAACATTTCCAATCGCTCTTCCAATATGATGAAGTGCTTCTTCATTGTAGTATTCAATGGGTAATTCATTGAGCCTTATCCATACTGTAATGGAGGAAACATTTGTTGAGGCTGGCTTGAAATTTAGCTCCCACGACCTAAGTGACAGAAAATGGTCTCCAATAAACCAAGGTCCCTTTTTCAAAATCTTCTTTCAAAGACAACCTCATGAGGAAGAACCCATGCCCTAAGTCCACACAATCCAACTGCCCTGCTGGTTTCCACAGAGCAATAAACCAAGGTCCCTTTTTCAAAATCTTCTTTCAAAGACAACCTCATGAGGAAGAACCCATGCCCTAAGTCCACACAATCCAACCGCCCTGCTGGTTTCCACAGAGCAAGAAGTTTAGCTTGGAGTAAGTTGAATCCCATAGCTCTGCCATACACCTTAACAATGAGAGCTCTTGCTCATGGCCTTTGAATTTGTTGTTTAAACTCTTTAAGAAAATTTAACAACAACAAGTCCCTGTTGAAGAGTCTTCACTTCTTCACCCGAATCAGCATCGTCATCCATGATATCCCCAAAACTAAAAGCTTGGGTGAAAGCGCCTGGGATTTCACCCATTAGCTTATCCTTGAAGGGTATGTTATGTTTCCATGGGTCAACAACATGGCTTGGAGATGAGGGACTTGAGTTTTGGCCTTCACAGAATCCAGTGTGACTCACATCCTTCACTTTTTTCTTACTATGCGCAAGTTCTTCTTGTTCTTCACGAGAGAGAGAGAGTGCTCGGCTTCCATTTTTCTATATTTAATGTTTTTTTTCTTCTTAGTGTATTTTTAGTTAAGTAATGCCATATGATTGAATCTTAAGAATGGAACCTAATGAATAGTATCTAAGTACTGTACCTAAGTTTTTGTTGGGAAATTTAGACCCCGGTTGATATAATTAACAAGTTTTAAATCCAAGTTGTTAATTAGATTTATTATGAATAAAACTTGTTAAAACAAACAAACATCAATATCATGTCAAAAATAAATGCAGCGGAAAAGTAAATAAGACAAGATATGATGACCCAGGAAAACCAATGAAACAAACTAGTTTCACAGTAAAAAACCTGGGAGGAAACCTTCCCGAAAAGCAATTCACTATAGTAAAGAGAAGTTTCAGATCTAGTACAAAACTTTTGTCCCTAGACTCTACAATTCCCGTAGATGAACTCACAGCAGAAACCTTCTACCACTTCAGAACCTCTGAATTCTTCAATATATGAACGCCACCCTTTGATGCACGGATCCCAGTACGTGACTCACTCACCAACTAGAAGAAGATGTTGGCTACAAAGTTCTTCACTTCATCAACAATGAAGATCAAGAAGCACTTGGTTACAAAACCCTAAGGCGCAAAAGACGCAGTAGCTTCTTTCAGAGAGAATAAGGCATCGGTCACCTTTTGCATATGTTCTCCTTGTATTCTCTTATGTGACGGCCTCTAAAATAAGTCTTATATAGGTCTAGGGTTGTGAGAAAAGAAACCCTACATATACATGTTAGCATAGGCCGAAAATCAGATCTGGAAATCTGAATTCCCGTAACCTCGATTGATCGGGAGGTGTCGAGCTTTAAACTTCGACAGATACAGCTATCGAGAAGCTATCGAAGAGCTGTCGAGGAGACAGAAGCTTTCTCGATCGATCCACCAGCTATCGAGAGGTGTCGAGATTGTGATAACAATCAATCGAAGAGCTCGATAGATAGCCTAGCTGTCAAGAGGTGTCGAGAAGCTGTCGAGCTATCTGTCCAGCTTTAGTGAACAACTTTTCTTCACTTGTTTCTTGGTTCAATCTTCATGGTTTTAATACTAGACTTAAACAACATGTTTCTTGAAGTATTAAACACATCCTAGATCTTCCCAAATACAATTAAAGTGCATCTGGTCAAAGGATTAGTCAATTACATAAAATATTGACATATGTTCTTAACAAGTGAATCACATATGTACTAACAGTTTTGTCCATTTAAATAAAAGCCACTTTTAAGGAATGAGGCAGCATGTGCATGCATCATCCAACTCATAGTTTTTACTAAAATACCAATAATTTTATAAATGCCAAACATGATTGTTACATACAGTGGGCTACACAATTTTTGTTACATTGTGTCTACATTTTTAGGATACATCAAGTTTGTTCACAATCATTGCAATTTGGGTAAACGGTGAAATATGAAAACACAAAGTTATCCACTGAAAGGAAAAGTTTTGGTATTTTTTTTATTAAAAAAAAAAAATTCCTCCTACCAAGATAGGGGATTTTTAAGAGAGGGTTAGCCGGTTAGGGTAAGTCCGTAGTATGTATGGTCCAAGCTCCAGCTATCGAGAGCAAAAAATCGAGAATGTTCTGTCCGGCTTGTTCTGTACAGAACAAGCAGTCTCACAGCACATGGGTTTTTAATTATTTATCCTATCCCGAACTATGGATCCCATTTTTCAGGAATTTATCACAACTTAGATGTTATTATACAAATCCTCAAAAAAAAAAAAGAAGATGTTATTATACAAATTATAAATTATATATTATGTGATTATCAAAGTACATTAAGATGTGGGTTTCAGTTAGCTCAACTGGTAATATCTTTGATGGTTGAATAAGAGATTTGGGGTTCAATCCCCGCCTACACCAGAAACTGATTGGTGTTTTGGTCTGATGATAAAGAGCTATCATTAAGAGCGGACGCTATAGGTTGAAACAAAAATTAATAAAAAAAAAAAAGAAGTGGTTTAAGATGTCACTACTCTTAATTAAGCCATTTCCTATGGCCTACCTTTGATGGAAACACGAGTATTTTTACACTAGGGACTAGAATTTTGTTAACACTAGTATTTTAATATAGTATTTCTCTTTTATAAATCCCTTGATATATACATATCTCAATAGTTAGCTTAAATTCAAACATGTCATGGTATGTGGGTTTTAGTTAACTCAATTGGTAAAGTTTTTGATAATTGAATAAGAGATTTGGTGTTCAATTCCTGCCTACACCAAAAACTGATTGGTATCTTGGTCTCTGAAATAAAAAAAAAGTCATGGTATTACAACATGCACATACATGAAAAATCACCGTGATAAGGTATTCAAAGTATTTCACAACAAGCATTCTCCTTGAAACAGAGATGCACTTGTATACAATATGCACACACACCATGTGAGATACCTTATACACAGCATACGTATACGTAGTGGAATAAAAGAAAGATACCCCTAGCTATGAGTGTTCAAGTGCATTAAATTAAAAACTCATTTCTTGATACTAATTTTGAATAAGTCATAAATTTTTTACAATTATTCTTTTTAGACTTAATTTCACAAGTATTAACATATCTTATTGTGATTATTATTATTTTTTGCTAGAATATCTTAGTGTGTGAGGCTGACTTATGCAAAAGTAAATACTGCATAAATCACAACTAAACACCATAATAAGTTATGAAAAAATTTGCATTTTTATCATTGCTCGTTAGTTTAATGAAAAAATTTCTACCTTAACTCCTATCTTTGTTTCATCTAATAGAAACATATACTTGGTCAAAAGGTTAGGCCATGGAATATCTTTATCAAAAAATTTATTTTTTTGAGATAATCTTTATCAAAACTTGAGTCTTTTATAAATTGCTTCCAAGAAATTAGTTATTCGTAGTTATTTGATATGATTTAAAAAAAAAAAAAATTGTTCAGCACATAATTATTTAACATTAACAAATTTATTATTATTATTATTTTTATTCCAAACAAAGGAAGAGTTCATACATGTTTATATAGAGCAGGATTGTACCACCTATGATACAAAGGCCTGTTAACTGCCTGTTTAGCAAAACACCACACAGCCTTAACTACTACATGAGGAACAACTAAACTATTGCAAAATAAACCATGTTGAGAAAGAAAGTTCAGATCAGCTATCCTACTGCTATCCAGCCAATCTGCGCTTTTCCTCGATTTGAAAACTTGATGGAGATTAACCCTGTCGGTTAAGAACAAAACGTGCTGGATGCCAAAGTTTTTAGCTATGATACCAGCTTCCACCATTGCTTCAAGTAGAGCTCCTATTGCTGTGTTGGCAAGATTGCAAATAACCCCTGAAAACATTTCTGCTCCCTGCATATTTACAGCTACAAAAGTGTATGCTCTCCTTTGTGGCTTCTTTCTTCTTGCTTCAGCTAATTTGATGATGAGCTGATATTGCCCTGCAGCTGTGAGATGGGCTGACTTGGTTGCTCTAAACTCTATGGTATGATGGAGCTGACCTACATTAGACTTCCTGTACCTGCAAGATAGATTTTTGGCTGTTAGTATAACCTCTAAGGGATTTAGGTTAAAGCCCTGGTGAAGCACTCTGTTTCTGTGATTCCAAATTAACCACAAAACAATGAACATTGATTGAAGGATGTCCATGCTTTGATCTTCATTATTTAAGGAAGAGATGATATAGTCTTTTAGCCAAATTTGAACAGACACATTGGTGATCTTAGAAGTGTGCAGACCAAGATCCGATCCAAACCAACAAGCTCTAGAAAAACTGCATAAGAGAAACAGATGTGTAAGAGTCTCTTCATCAGAATTACATAAGGGGCAAGTGTCATCATTACTGATTCCTCTGTTATGTAGAGTGGCCATGGTAGGTAGGCTGTCATGGAGAAACTTCCACACAAAATTGATGATCCTTAAGGGAACATGGGCTTTCCATATTTCAGCCCATATCTTCCTTTCCTGCTGGGGTTGTTGTGACCCTAAAAAGTCTTCAGTTAACATATTTATTAAAATAGATATTTATTTATCATTTATATTATTAAAGAAATAAAATTAATTATTAGAATAAATCCGATATATGGACCACGTTAAATGATCTCCTCATGGAGATAAAATCTTATCTTAGTACGTACTACATAGGCCATACGTAATATGGCAAGAAAGCATGAGGTGCACGTGGTGATTGAGACCCCAAGAATTAAGAAAGCAGTAATGTCATGCAATTGCACGTGGGTGGGTGCACCATATATGGAAAATGCATCATAGTTCATAGATTCAGTCATACGGAAACCTGTGGGTTCTAGTTAGTTCAACTGGTAAAGTCTTTGATGGTTGTATAAGAGATCTGGGGTTCAATTCCCGCCTACACCAAAAACTGATTGGTGTCTTGGTCTGATGATAAAGAGCTATCATCAGGAGCAGACGCCATAGGTTGAAACTCTCTCTCAAAAAAAAAAAAAAAGACATACGGAAACCTCAGTGAGAGAGTGAGGGGGGCATTGTCAGAAACTCAGAGAGAGAGAGAGAGAGAGAGAGAGAGAGAGAGAGAAATTAAGACCAGAACCCAAGAAGATCTGAAGTTGCTAAACTAAATCTGTTGCTTTGTTGGGAAAAGAGCACTGTTTCCTTTGTTAATTGGGTCCGGTTGATGTATGGGAAGCTTAAAGTATACATTAGTAAATTTTTTTTTGAGAAATTAAAAAAGTTATCAAAAAATTTAATCACTTTTTCATTTTTCTTTAAAATTTTTTCTAAAATGGTTTACTAATGTATACTTTTAAAGCATACTTTAGTAAAACCATTGTTAATTTGATCACAACCCCTTCTCCTTCTCATGTGATCCTTCATCTCTCATCTCAAATCGTTTTGTTTTGTTTTGTTTTTTTCTTTTTAGGGGGGGGGGGGGGGGAACTTCCTTGATAGTCTTTAATGTTTTTGATGTAGAACAGACATCACATGCCTTCTTGAAACAGCAGGGGTGCCGGAAGTCACAGCGCAAGATCAAATAGGGCGTCAGTAGAGGGCATCGTGGCGATAGTGTTGGAATTACATGAAATTTGGTAGGTTAAAGGGAAATGGCATTCTGATCCAGATTCATAATTATATGAGCGTCACCTAAATTTAGGCGAATTCCATTAAGGCCCCGAAAACAGTGTTTTTGCTATTTATAGTAATATTTATTTTTTCTTAATAACTTTTAGTTTAAAAGTCAAAATAAGGTCTCATCTATTTTGGGACAACCTTTAAGGTCAGTAGTTTATGATTCTGCATTTAACTTAATTTTGCCATTTTTGGTAAATTTCGGTATTTTGTCACCTAATCGCATAATTAGTGCGAATTAGGGCTTTAGATGTTTTTCTCAGTATTTATATGTTTTGTAGTCATCAGAGGCAAATCAGTTTATTATCAATAAAATACATACTTTTGTCAAATTCTTTCTCTAGTGGATTCCAGTTATCTCCTTGTGGATTTAGGGAAACCCTTCGTGGATTTGAGGTTTACTACTAGAAACTAACAGTTTAGTTTCTGTTCTATTAAAAAGTGTATCGTGTGTGCTTTCTTTAGGCTTCTGCGACATCAGTTTTCAATCAAGATGAAGAAAATCAAATGTTCTTGATGATAAGAGATGACCCATTGTAATAAGTTTAGTGTTTAACTTGTTGCACACAAGTGTTGAAAATTGTGGCTTCAAGTCCTAATTTAAATTTCAGTTGCTTTTAGAGTGTGTAAAACAGTTTGTGCGTAATAAACATTATCTATAAATATAAGGAAATGCTAGCTAGACCAACGTGAACAAATTCAATGGTGCCGGCTCTATACATATGGAAGTACTAACAAATATGCTAGAGATACTATGAATTAAACACCTAAATCTACAACATTCTAAGTGTCACCTTGTGATTGGTGCACTTAAATCTTTTTTTTCCAGCAAGTACTCTTGCTGGTCCCGTGTGTAAGTGTTGAAATTTAATCACAAATTGACACTCAAACATAATGTGAAATTGTGTGAATTTAGAGGTGTGCACGTAGGTAGACTGGAGTACTACATAACCATTAATTTAAACTACCCTACAAATAAATTAGGATTAATTCTAGGATCACAGCTTTTACCACACATTTTTTTCACAACCATCTAATGTGACAAATTGTGACTGACTACCTATCATTTTCACATAGACCTACTACTTTTTCTCAATTACTCACAACTTGCCACATTAGAGTTGTGGTAAAATTGTGACACAAAGTGTGGTCCTAAATCATTTCATATAGATAAGGTATCATTGGCTTGTGTCCATGCCATCTCACGTGGTATGCGGTTAAGGAGGCTATGTGTGGATCCTAAGGAGTCTTGTTGCCCTAATAATTAATATTGGATTCTTTTGGAGGGGAATGTTTAGGACATATATTTCCGAACAAAGATGTTTAAGAAGCTATATGTCATTGTCGCCTAGAAGCCATTTCAAGGAAGCAAAGTCCAACAACTTGTTCTAGTTACGATTAATGAGATTATGAATTCTCTCTTTTTATTTATTTTTTAGTATTATCAAAGATTCAACTCGTTCAAACATTAAAACAATCAAAATTATTTAAGTATATATTCAGGGTAAATCTTTCCATTTCATTCCTCTAATTAAGGAAGGTCACTTTATTATTATTATCTTTAAGAAAACCATTAAAATGATCAAATTCCATGAGAGAGAGAGAGCCAAGGCTATTTATTGTCTCTTTGCATTGATTATCAAAATTGATTAAAAGATGAAAATAAGAGAGATAAAATTAAGGTGATTTCTTGTCTCCTTGCATATAATTTCATGTGTAGAATGCCCATCTCTTATTTCTTACTCAATTCATCCAAGAAACTGTGTAGCCAAATCATCTCCTTTGTAGCTTCAGTCGCTGCAACATACTTAGCTTCTGTAGTAGATAGAGCAACAATCTTTTGTAGATTTGAAGCCCAAGATATAGTTGTACCACCCACAGTAAATAAAAAACCTGTAGTACTCTTTCTGCTGTCAATGTCACCAGCTAAATCAACATCTACAAAACCCTGCAGTTTCAAACTTGTACCTGTGAAGCAAAGACATGTATTTGATGAACCTCTCTGTTAGGACATATGTGTTTCACATGTTAAGAATATATGTCATGATTTTATGTAATTGGCTAATCTTTTGACAAAACACACTTTACTTGTATTTGGGTAGATCTAGGATGTGTTTGATACTTCAAGAAATCATGTTTCAAGATCAAGGGTTGAAGCCTTCAAGTTTGTCCAAGAAAACAAGCTGAAAGTGCGAGTTACTTAAACTCGACAGCTAGCATGTGTTAAGGTTTAAGAAGCTGTTTGAGCCCCATGGCTCGACAGCTATCTCGACAGATGCTCGACAGCTATTTCGATAAATACTCAACAGCTTCTATCTGTCGAGGTTTACAAAAACAGAATTTCTGATATGTTTTTCTTGGGATCCGTGGATGTGTCTTTGGGACTTCTTTTTCCTAACCCTAGAGATATAAAATGATTGTTTTAAGGGCCGTCAAAGAGTTCACAAGTTGCACAAGTATTGAGCAAACTCTGTTCAAGCAAATTGTGACCGGAGATGAAGTTCTTGCCCTAGTTCATCTCTTTCTCTTGAAGAAGTTGCTATGTATGTGCACCGTAGGGTTTTGTGACCAAGAATCTTCTTGATCTTCATCGTGTGGATGAACTGAAGAACTTTGCAGCCAACAACCTTCTTAGTTGGTGATTGAAGTCGCGTACTGGGATCTGCACAATTGGTTAGTTACGTACTTGGGAGCCGTGAATCGAAAGGAGGAACTGTCACTACAGAACAAGTCTAATTGGGTATTGGGGTAAGGGTTCAACTGTAGTTTGGTAAGGTACTTGGGATTTCTTTACTTGTAACCGCTTGTTGTGATAATAGTGGAGTTTCGGGAGTGGTGACCTGAAAATCACCCGGTGGGGTTTTTGCCGTGTTGGTTTTCCCTATTCGTAAACAAATCTCTGTGTCAATTTATTTTCCGTTGCATATTTAGTTTATGGTGATTTGTTTGTGCTACCATGCGTTTTGCATGATAAATTGATTAATTAATAACTTGGCTAATTAATTAATTAATTTCAATCACAAGGGGTCAATCCGTTTGTGGCCTATCACTCTCAGATACCTCAGAATCCACTTGACTGCCTCCTAATGCAGCTTTCCTGGCCTACTCATGTATCTACTCACAACTCTCACTGTATGTGTAATGTCTGGCCTTGTACACACCATAGCATATATCAGGCTGCCAATAGCTGAGGCATAGGGTACCTTGCTCATATGATCCATTTTTTCTTTTGTCTTCGGTGATTGTTCTTTACTTAGTCTGAAATGACTACCCAAGGGTGTACTCATCGGTTTAGCTTTATTCATGTTAAAGTTGCTGAGAATCTTCATCACATACTCTATTTGTGAAAGCTTCAATGTTCCATTGGCCTTGTCTCTAGTGATTCTCATACCAATGATTTGTTTTGCAGTTCCCAAATCCTTCATTGCAAACTGTTTTGACAATTGCTTCTTTATATTATTAATCTCCTCAGTGCTAGACCTCGCAATGAGCATATCATCCACATACAGTAGTAAAATGATATATGAGTTGTCAAAGAACTTAACATAGCAACAATGATCAGATTCACATCTCTTGAACCCAATTCTACACATAAAATTGTCAAATTTCTTGTACTACAATCTTGAAGCTTGTTTTAGGCCATACAAGCTCTTTCTTAGTTTGCTGACTAAACTCATTTGTCCTTGAATAGTGAACCCTTTTGGCTGACTCATGTAAATGTCTTCCTCCAAGTCACCATGAATGAATGCCGTCTTCACATCTAACTGCTTAAGATGTAGATTTTCTATAGCCACCATTCCTAGTACCAGTCTAATTGTTGACATCTTCACAACTGGAGAAAATATTTCTGAGTAGTCAATGCCTTTCTTCTGTTAGAAACCTTTGACAACTAATCTGGCCTTGTAGCGTTTGCTACCATCATGCTCATTCTTTATTCTGTATATCCACTTATTGTGCAAAGCCTTCTTTCCTGCTGGCAGTTCAGTCAGTTCCCATGTCTGATTCCCCAACAAGGAATCCATCTCATCCTTCATGACTAACTCCCACTTGCTTGAATTTTCATCTTGCAAGGCTTCGTCATAACACTCTGGCTCACCACCATAGTCAATAGGATATAATTTAGAGCGGGTGAATAACGCTGTGGAGGTCTAGTGATCCTAGAAGATCTACAGACTTCAGCTACAGGTGTACTCTGATCTACCTGTGAATTTACATTCTCCTTATCTTCTTCACCCCTTTTCTGGACTGTATTCTTAGTCAATTCATCTAAGTTGACAAACTCAGATTTCTTTTGATTTATCTCTGTAACATCTGACACTATAGTTGATCTGTTCTTGTACATAACCTGCTCATTAAATATCATATTTCTACTTCTGATGATTTTTCTGTTTTGTTCATCCCAAAACCGGTAGCTAAATTTTTCATCACCATAGCCAATAAAAAAACATATTTTAGATTTTTGCATCAAGTTTACTACGAGCATTAGAATCAATATGAACATAAGAAACACAACCAAAAACTTTTAAATGGGAAAACTTTACCTCTTTACTACCCCAAACCTCTTTAGGAATTCTGAACTCCATAGGAACTGATGGTTCTCGGTTTATCAGGTAAGCTGCAATATTAACAGCATCAGCCGAGAAAGTTTTTGGTAATCCAACATGCAACCTCATACTCCTAGCATGCTCATTGAGAGTTCTGTTCATGCGCTCAACCACACCATTTCGTTATGGTGTCCCAGGAATGGTCTTTTCCATCCTAATTCCATGTGCAGCACAATACTCATTGAATCCTCCATCTATGTACTCTCCTCCATTGTTTGATCTCAGACATTTTACTTCCAAATCTGTTTGTCTCAACCATAGCCTTCCACTTTTTTAAAGTCTCAAATACGTCAGATTTATTTTTTAGAAAATAAACCCATACTTTTTTGCTTGAGTCATCAATGAAAGTAATGTAATACATTGAACCTCCAAGGGATGCAACCAGAGAAGGCCCCCACAAATCAGTGTGTACTAACTCCAATCTTCCAGCTTTCGGTATTTTGTTAGTTTTCAAGAAGCTCACCATTTTCTGCTTTCCTAAGAAGCTGCTTTCACACATGTCAAAATTAATAGATTTCAATTCTGGTAGTTTCCTTTTGACAGTAGCATCTTCATCCCTTTCTCACTCATGTGGCTAAGTCTGCGGTGCCATAGGCTTGCATCAGTACCTTCTTTAGCAACTGCAATTGTGTCTCTTGGACTTGAGGTCATATATAAAGTACCAGTTTTCTTTCCATGAGCCAATACCATGGCTCCCTTTGTAACCTTCCAGGTACCACCAACAAATAGTATTGCATGCCCTTCATCATCAAGTTGTCCAATAAAAATTAGATTCCTCTTCAGGTCAAGAATATGTTGAACCTTCTGCAGTAACTAGACAGACCCATTGGGCGGTATAATCCGAACATCTCCCATACCCACAACATCCAAGGCTTCTCCATTAGCCAGATACACCTTACCAAAATCACCTCCAATATAGTTCTAAATAATTTCTTGGTGTGGAGTGGCATAAAACGAAGCTCTTAAGTCCAAAACTCAATCATCAAGTGGACTATCTACAGCAAGAAATAGTGCATCATGTACCTCATATGTTACAACATTAGCAGAATCATCATCATTCTTCTTCTTAAGGCTTTTGCAGTGCTTCTTAATGTGGCCAGCTTTGCTACAGTTCCAACATTGTACTTGTTGGCCATATTTAGATTTACTTCAGTTCCGATTGGAATTTCTAGATTTTGATCTGCCCCGATTTGAATTTCTACCATTACCTCTACCTTTTCTCTTAAGGTTTAGGACAGAACCAAATATTGAGGTTTCACCTGCATCTCTTCTACAAATCTCTTAAGCTAGAACTAGATCTCGTATGTCATTGTACTTCAGTTTTTCTTTTCTAGTAGAATTTCTTACTGCCATTCTCATAGCCTTCCAATTGTTTGACAAAGAAGCCAAAACAATCAATGTACAGATCTCATCATCAAAATCAATTTCTACAGAGGACAGTTGATTTGTGATGGTGTTAAAATCATTCAGATGTTGTGCTATTGATGCATTGTTTGCCATCTTCAAATTGAATAGTTTCTTCATCAGGTGCACCTTGTTGTTTGTTGACGACTTTTCATACATACTGGACAAAGCCTTCATCAGATCTATTGTGGTCTTCTCATTCAAAACATTATGTGCAACAGACCTTGATAGAGTTAATCTGATAACTCCTAACACTTGTCTGTCAAGAAGAGTCCATTCATCATCTTTCATCGTTGCAAGTTTCTCCCCCAAGAGCAGCAGATGCAACTTCTTCCCATAGAGATAGTCCTCAATCTGCATCCTCCATAATCCAAAGTTTGTGCCATTGAATTTTTCTATTCTAGACGCCTTTGCTGTTTCCTCTGCCATTGCTCTCACTCAAACCTAAACCTAGGCTCTGATACTACTTGAAGGGTAATATCACGAAATTCCTAGATCTGTGAAATGCAAAAATAGAGAAAAATATGCGCCAAAGAAAATAATCACACAAGACAATATTTATGTGGTTTGGCAATATACCTATGTTCACGGAGTTGCAGGGATTTCACTATTCTTAAGGAAAAATACAAGATACGACAATACAGTTTTTTCTCTAAAAAACTACATGAAACCCTAATATCCAAAACAACAGTTTTTCTATCTTGCGCATGCACACATGATTCATAATGGGCTACCAAACGGGCCAAATTTTTTTTCCTATCGGCCTAAGCCTCCGCTCTATGGACCAAGTCTCAGAAAATCTTCCATTAAAAACCGTAAGAACATTATTTCAGGTCAGTTCATAATCCGAATCAAACACAACTAGACTTCACAAAAGCCCAACATATATATCGTCAGCTAAGCTATGCGTCATGCAAGATATTAGCACCCATTAATAATTGCAGGTTTATTAAGAAAAAAGAAAAACTTTTGACTTTATTTATAGGGCCACTACTGCAAGATAGCAATTAGTATTTAGTACAAAAATAAATTTTGAAAGAAAGGTAAATAAATTGGAGGTGAAAATAAACTGAAAAAAAAAAGGGTTTTAAGTTCTGGGCCGGGATAGATTGAAGCTGAGCCTTCTTCAAAGAAGAAATATTGTTTGAGTTATATTCTTCCCAATTACTAATTATTTTATAGTGCAATAAAACATAAAAAATGTATGTCATAGTTTTTATTTTATTTTAAATTTTATAAAGAGAATTTTTATTAAACCAACAAAAGATCAGCATCTAACTTCCAAGCATCCTAAAAGGAAGGAGATAGCAGGGAAGATTTTTTACATATTAAAACTTATGGAAAGCTATACACTTAGTCATGTCATATATAGACTACTATGTTCAACTCTCTTTTTTTTTTTTTGGTTGAGAATCGATATTCATGTCTTTCTTAAATCTTAACCCAATAAGTTAAAACAACTATCAAAAAAGATTTTAAGAAGCTTCTAAGATCAACATGATAGTTAAAAACTCTATTCCCTTAAACGTTAACGTTATGATGGACTTTTAATTTATCACTCTTTTGTGTATAGAAAGTAAAATAAAAAACCTGAAGGAGTTTTCATTAAGCAATTTCAAGTAGTTTATATATATAACTATATAGACACTTTCTGTCCTGATGTATAAACCTAGGGTTATTTCTCTCTTTAAAAAAAAAAAAAAATTAAATGCTAAGTCATATGTGAAGAGAGTTTTTGACGCAAATCCTATACTTACGTTAGAGACCATGTGATAATGAAAAGCTCAAAGGTGCAAGCAAAAGCGATGGGTCCCACCAACAGTCGTGACAAAAAGTTTCAAGTAGAGTTGAACAAGTCAAAAGTACAAAAAGGAGAAAATAGTTTATCAATTACAATTATCATGCATTTTTTGTTTTTGATAGTTGTTTATCAAATGATTCAACTATTGGGTACTTTAAACTTATTATATAATGTAACTCCACCTTAAATTTTTGTTATTCTCCCAATTACATGTATTTGTGTTGAATGAGAGATCCGGCTTACTCACCTATACCAAAATTGGATTAGCGTCTTTATTGATGACAAAGAGCCATCAATTAATCTGACGCATGCTTTTAAACTCTCTAAAAAAAAAAGAGATATGTGTTTGTGTTGAATGAACAGAGCTAGAACTTCATTTCTTTATCGTTGTTTTTGCATTTGATAAATAGGTGTGCGCTATCTTCGGTCGCCGCTTTTTCAAATTTGTTATCGGTCCGATGTAGACGGGTTTTCTCATAATTAACTGATGCACACCGCTTTAGGTCGGCTTTTTTGACCTATAGCGGTGTCTGCTTTCTCGGTTGGTTTAATCAATTTGGTCGGTTTGAAACATTAAAATTCTTTAAAAAAAAAAATTGTTTCAACCTCGTTTACACATAAAATCTGCTTCAAAATCTATTCAAATTTCACGTAAACTTCATAAAAAAATATGTTCAAATCTTGTTTACACGTAAAATCGTTTCAAAACAGGCAACAAAACTGCTCACAAATTTCACAAACTTCATAAAAAATATATGTTCAACTTGTTTACACAAAATCTCGCCCATAAAACAAGAACAAAATCTATTCAAATTTCATGTAAACTTCATAAAAATTGTCAAAACCTGCTCAATCTTATTCAAAAATTTGTTCAATCTGCTCAATATGTTCAACCTGCTCAAATATGTTCATACATAAAAAACTCCGTCTAAATTTCATCAGCTTCCCCATTCACACATAAACAATTTGTCCAAATTTCATCATAAACTTGTTCAACCTATTCATAGTTTCACACATGACAACCGTCCAACTTTTTTCATTTCATTCACTATGCAAAATGTTTTGAAATTGCCTCAATAAGAGTTCAACTCCAAAACACTATCATATAGCATATAATATCATTAGTGCCACTGTGTGCCGGTACACAAATAATAAGCGCACGTATTCACTTAATAACGATACGTAACCATTTGTCGTCCACAAATGCTAAAATAAAGATATACAAATTAAATTAGCATTTAGGCAAAGAATGCTAATTGCTTGTATCTCCATTGATAATCCCCCATGGGGCACTAAATAACTAACATTAGTGAAAAGTCCACTACCAATAACATACAAATATAATTAGCATATAGGCAAATAATGCTAATAATTTAAGATTCTTTGTCCAAGAAGTCTCGTGCACTAAGTGCATCATTCTAGAACTCCTACAAAAATACTAAACAAAACAAAAATAAACATATGTTAATAACAATAAAACGTTATGAAACAATAAAATATTTATAATTAGCAATAAACGTAATGATAATATGTGGTATACTTTACATAATACTGTAAATTCAGTAATAACTCAACAAAAGAGTAGCACATCACTCATCATCATCCAATACAACGTGCTTGGAACCTCCTTCATAGGCATTGCAAACTCGATGTAATTTCTACAATCCTATCCAAAACAAAATGATTCTTAAGATGAGCAAATAAATAAAACAATTGATGATAGAACAACAAAATGAACATATATATATATATATTTATATCTTTACCAAAGGTCAATCTCAAAAACCATCCATATCCTTCACATTATCCATGCACTCCCAAGCTTTAGATGGTCTTTTTCTTGCATCCTTCAACCAATTCTGGGTACAAATAAGGGCTTCAACTATATTAGAGATAGCTGGACCATGGAACTAATCCAAAACACCCTGCATCTTCGTGCAAGACTTGATGAAATCAGAGACAGGAATAGCCAACATCACTGACAATTTGGGAAAGGACTCGATATCTAAAGAATTCATTTTCCACCACATCAAAATGTCAAATCTTTCCACATTAGGGTCCTTTAATATTCCAACAAATACCTATCCAACTCATATTTAGATTCCACACTGGCCCTCATCCGCCAAGTGCTATTTCAACCTATTATTATAGCTTTTAATGCCATCGATTAACAGCATTATCAACACTTGGCCTGATCCTTTGACATGAAGCACTACTACCACTACCACTAGAACTTGAAACTCCATTTTGACCCACGCTCTCCATATACAACCTCTTCAATGCATCTCGAACCCAGCTCATCGCATCCCCCTGTCCTTCCATACCACTCCCGAACCAAAAACTTGACTTACTTCAATCTATGCCTTGGGTCAAGAACAACAAAGAATAAAAAGCATCAAATTGATATTATCTATACTTCTCCAATACTTATCATATATTTTTTCATCTCTTATCGGCCATACTCCCTAAAAGTGGATCCCCATCAACACTGACTACACAAATCAAGGTACCTTGATCTTCACGCACTAGCTCTGGTATGTATTAGAGGATAACAAGTGACCTGTAAAATTCCATGTCACAAATATGCCAAGAAATTTCACAAAGGTTTGACATTTTCCAATCAAGATAGTTGCAGGACCAACGGGCTTTTCACATTTCCATCCGCTTCACAAAAATAAAGTTTGTAATGCCCATCCTCCTCTTCCAACCTAACAAATGCTCTCACAAATTTGTGCCACACCTAACATGATATAAGTCTAATTCCACCTTGTTGGAAACACTAAGGGACAACAAACATTTGACTTTAATTTTCTCATTTTCAACACATTCTGAAACTTCTCAAACCTTGGCGGGAGGTTCATGATATCGTGATCACATTCGAACCTTTGCAATTGATTCATGAATGGACTTCAACCCACTCGCACCATCAAATTCAAGAGAGCACAACAACGCATATGCATGAACTCACCACCCAATACGCTTACTATCTCTTTTCAGTTTTCTTTCTTCAATATAAATCAATTGCCACATCATTAAACTAGCATTGTCTCATGTGTAATTGTAAACAACCGGCTTATACCCCACTTCAACAAACATGACTCCAACCGCTCTACCTATGGTGTCCCATTTCAGGATTAGCTATAGTAAAAGTTCAGAGATTTTCTTTTGGTAAGTCCAATCCCCATCAATGAAGTGTGCGGTGACTACCATGTAGTTCATGTTTTGTATGGATAACTAAGTATCCATTGTCACACAAACCTCGTAGCTCAACAAAAAGCCCTTTCTCAAAATATCCACCTCACTAGAATAACAATCTTCATACAAGCCTCTTGAAATGGCAAAGTTGGTGATGGGACAAGAAACCTAGGCTCAACTATTTCCATAAATTCCCGAGAAAGCCTAGATGTTCGCAAATTTAAAAGCAATTCATCAATAATGATCATCCTTGCCACCGCCAACCTTATCCTCTCTTCACCATATAGTTTGTAACCACTAACACATTTGTACCACTTTTCCCTTCCTCTAGCTTAAAAGACAAAGTTTTTTAAGCTTATCATCATGGGGAAAGACCACTTCTACACACCTTCACGTGTTGAAACATGCCATACCATTTTTTCTACCATGGCAATTATATTGATTTTACAATACTTGCATTCAACCTAGGCTTCTCTGGGGGATTAGGACCAGCCACCTTAATGAAGTGTTGCCATACTATGATAACCCACCAATTTGTTTAGGTGATAGTGGGGATGATGCACCAAGTCCGCTTGGTGTCAGCAGGTCAGGATTAGGGGTTAGCACTACCAAAAGTGAGGAGGTGGGTTGGGTCCCCAAGTGGCACCAAATCTAGTTGGGCATCAACATCCATCTAATAGTACTTCTAACCAACAAAAACAAAATTTCCACAACAATGTCAAATTACAATTCTTTAGCAAACACAACATCACAGCTCACTAATCAATGAATCACAACCAGATCCAATAATAGCAATAACTAATCGGGGCTTAGTTACACTAATAGAATGTAATAATAGATCAATAATCATTAGTCATTACTCAACAATTCAGTTCACTAATATTAACAACAAGGAATTCATTATATTATTCTCAATATAAATATTAACAAAGTTAATTATATATATATATATATATATATATATATAACCTTAAAGCTTTTGTTAGCCAAGTACCAAAATTTGAAAAGAAATTGTTGAATATAGGAATGATTAGTGATTACCTCTCAAGGAAGGATTGAAAGCGAACTCTCTCTGCAATCTCTGCCTCCCTAAAATTTTAAAATGTTGGAAGAAAAAAAAAAAAAGGTTAGTATTTCAGAAGATTAGACATACCAGAGGTCACTCAATTAGCTAGCTTATGCAATGCACCATGCAAAGTGTTACTTAAAGAATAAGGACTAAAGTAACAATGTACCTCCAAATTCCAAACAAGTGTTGGAAAGAATGATAAAAAAATGATAAGTATTACTAAGTTTATAGTTTATACTATTACTATTTATTGAGTCCAAACAACTAAAAAGTAATGAAAAATGATAAAACATGATAAGTATTATCAAAGATCTTAATTTCTTGCATACATAGTAATAGTATACTATAAACTATAAGCTTAGTTTTTGGACTTTTGTTTTTGGCCGAGAGGGAGAGGGAGAGGGGCTTAGTGGCTTACCGTGGTTTGTCACGCGAGCCTAAGACCTGTGAGCGCCGTAAAGCCACCACCAGTTGGCGAGTTTCAAAGGCGAAAGCCGTCAGCCGAGAGGTGAGAGGCGCAGGAGTGAGAGAGAGAGTTAAGGGTTATGAGAGCAAAAGAATGAATTTATACTTAGGGTAGAAATCTAAAAACCTAGTATTAAAGGGCACTATTTTGTTTTTGCTTTTTTTAATAACACCCAATACAACGATGTTTTATTTAAAAATTAAAATGGATACTGACAAAAACGTATTTGTATCCAAACATCTCCAAAATTACAGGCGCTGTGGACGTCGGTTCGGGCGACTAAGCCATTCATTCGATGACCGCACCGCACCGCATCGGGACTCCCTTCGCGCTCCTGATCGCCGGTACTGCTCTATCGGTTTGCTGTAAAAGTATAAAGCCAAGGAAGATTGGCACAGTCGGTTGGGACGTAACGGTGTCTTTTATGACAATTCTCATTTGATAATCAAAGGTAATAAAGTATATGGAAAGATATTGGAAAGTAAAAAGGAGAAAAGAATGCATAGAATTAACACGGTTTGGGCTTAGAGATATATAATTATAGTAAGAAACACTTAACTACATCTTTATTTCTTTACTATCAAATCTATATATTACCAAAAAAAAATCCAAAAAGTATATAGTAGGTGATGATGTACAAAATCGTAGCGCAGTTGATTGTTTAGACGCGCAAAGGGATTCGTAGGTATTCAAGAATAAAAGGTAAAGAACTCCATAGAGAAAGTACCGGTGTCGACTCAAAGACCCGAATGTTAAGTTAGTAGACTAAATGATTTCTAATAACTCTAAAAATTATGAGATAGGAAATTTATGTACTCTGAGAGGGAAGGGCTTGGTGCTTATATAGTGATATAGGAAATACCAAGATTCTATTAATATAAGCTATTTCATTATAAGGAGAGTATGGAATTAATGCTCTAAGATCCTTGGGCTTAACTTCCCATGTTTGGAGGATATGAATATGTAAAAAGATTTTTTGGTGTGGCATGTAAGTTCTTTCCATATGGAGATATTTGAGTGAGAACAACAAATGATGTGGAACTAAATATGGAGGGTACGCTTTTAGACCCCTTAAAACACAACCGTATTAACCTAGTTACTCAGCCAAGGATTACTTAGTCAAATTATTCAAATCTAGGTTAACACAAATATATATCATATCATTGTAAAGTGCGAAAATAATAACATTGTAACGATACGATAAACCCAGTGAAACCAAACCAGTAAAATCCAAAACAACTTGAACCCAGCCATTCCAGTGTAAACCAAATCCACTATGAAAGAATTGAAGTTTCTTACAATAGCGACTTGCACCACTAACACTTCTATTGCTACCTCGTAGAAAACTTACTACCAGACCACGTGATGTACTCCAAGTCCACTTGATTTCTTCTTTTCTTGGCCCACGCTACACATGCACTCGGGCCTTGTATATCTTTAAGTTTTTATCCAAGAACCGAATCGGATCATCAAGCTCTGACATAATTTTGATTCTTGATAACCCTAAGTATATGTGAAGGTAAACACCTCTAGATCTCACAAGAGATTCACATACACAAAGATGTCAAATAATTACAAAACGTGGCTAGGGTTTTTCCTTTTTGATAGTCCAAGACACCCGATTCCAACTTACAAACATACTGAAAGAAGCTCCAAACAAACTAAACGTTGATCATTGGGCTTGCCAACACACAAACGGTTTAACACATTTAAACCTAAAAGTCTTAGTACCCAAACAGGGTCTTCAACATGGGAGATTTGTCACCACATGAAGTACTAGATGGGTAAGTGTCTCGACTGCCGCCATTGGCATCACTCGACGTTGGGAGGCCTAATGCTCTTGGGTGCCCGACGATGCTATTGGGTTTGACGATGCCTTAGCCTTAACGACTTAGGTGTTAAACAATTGAGATGGTGAAAATATTCCCGCTTAAATCCAAAGCTTTTAGCGCTACAAATACTTGCTACTAGGTTATATCAAGACTTTTATTTAGTTTTTACAAATAATTGCACTATAAATAGGGATTAGGATTACTTGATTTTTTTTCTTTGTTATTACTTAATCTGTAATGCAAGAAGGGATCGATCCTATTACAATAAATCTAGATTAAGGTATATAATAGACTAAAGTCTTTGACTAGGAAATCATATTGATCACTAATAAAAGAAATCTAAAATATGAAGGGTTTTCTTTCAATGAAACCGTTTATGTTGAAATCGGGAGAGGATTCTATGAATTCATGAAGGCCAAGAGTCGAATGGGTCTTACTCCAAAGGTACTGGCCAGTGGCCACTGACGAGCTTCTTCATTATGGGATTGAAGAAGGAAAGGAAAGTGCCTTGCCTAGGCATATTCACAACTTTGTCACAATCCCTCAAATTAAAGAGGCCCCACCTGAGTCTAATATTTAATCTCTCCAAAATCCATTAGGCCATTTCCATCAGACGTTTAAAGTACATAAGATTATTGGCTCAATTGTTGGTGGAAGCTACCTGGTGTGTATCTTATTTATAGCCTAAACCAAATGGTGGCTACCATACTAATGGAACCAAATATGGTATAAGAGACTAAATCAAAGACCTTTCTGCATCACCCTTTTTCTTATCTTCAACTTAGGTGCATAAAGGGTTATAGATGTTGAACGCATCATAACTTGTCTTGGAGATGGCTGAACATGAGAAACCAAATTTGGGAAACATGTGATCTTGGCAAGGGGATTATGGGGCAGATCCTTATGAGTGCCTATGCAGCCCAAGGCCACTGGTGCGGTTCTATATTGATCTTAATGTACGTCCAACCCATCCTTTTCAGTCTACTCACGATGTTGTTGGTTTGCTAAATGCGAAATAAACAACAATTTTGACTTATCAAAACCAGGCAACAAAGATGTGATGTGAGTGAGAGGGCTCTTTATGTGGTTGCTCACACCCCTGCCAACCATTTATCTCTTCCGCATGCAGGTCCAATTTGTAGCTTGGATTAACTATATTTTTGCCTTCTGATCTTGTTCCCACACCTGATTATTTTTGATGGATTTCTCCTCTTTTTTTTTCTTTTTTTTTTCCTAATTATTATTTTTTGATGAGTTTTGGTGCTAGTTAAGGTGAGGGGCTGAGGGGTCCAGAACGAAATTTATTTGTCTGATCTCCTCTCATAAAGAACCAAGATTCGACCTCTCCTCCTCTACTTATTGTAATAATTAAAAAAAATAAAAATTAAACATATAATGATGTTTTAAGAATTGAGCACAATATTTTGAAAATGAAAATAGATTGAAGGACTAAAATCACAATATTGTAAAATTAATTAAAAGGTAAAATGACAAGATTTAAACTTAATGGACTAAAATGACAATTTCATAGAATTTATAGGGTGTAAATTATATGTTTACTAATAGTTTTTTTTTTTTTTTTTAAAGAAAAAAATTAGTAGTTGTGGGGATAAGATTTAAATATTACTTTTTTAAATTAAGGAGAGTGTAAACACGCCATCGGGAAGCATAACGCTTAATACCAATAAAATATTTAGGACCCTGTAACAAAGATCGTATTATATTCTAAGAGCATTCACATCGCAAATTTTACTCTATCCTATTTTTACCATCTCAAAAAAGTTTCACTTTATCAATTATCCAATACCATTTGCCAATATATCCAAAGATCCCAACTTTCTTTATTTTCCTATTCTACTCAATAAAATAATATATTTTTATGACATTAAAATATATAACTAATATTCATCTCAGAAAAGCTCCAGAAACCTACTGATAATACCACGCCATCGGCCAAAATATCACCATAGTCCTCCAAACTTCACTCACTCAACAACAACAACCATTAGAAGAAACAACCAACCAGGCGCACGGTGCAGAGGCTAAAGACTGAAGGCGACAGTGGTGGCTTAGATTGGTTGTTCTGGTTTGCTGCTTATTGATTTGATCGATGCTTCTATGTTTGTTCTGGTTATTCTGGGTTTTGAAAGAAACCGATTTAAGATTTGGTTGTTCTAGTTTGAACTGATGCTTTGCTGTTGTTGCTCCGCCATCGCCGCCGTCAACCCAGCACTCTAACCCCTCTACCCATTTTTCCCTTCACGCTCTCACGAATCCCAGATTTGCTCTCTTTTTCAACCGAACCTGCGCCAAGACAAAGAAATATAAACAACAAAAATCCATAACAATATCCATGAACCTAAATTGCTAACAATATCCATCAGCTCCTAAGTGAAATTATTTTTCTTGTCTTCATCATTATTTTTTGCTGTCTTTGGGTTTAGATTCGAGCTCTTGACATGTTTCTTGTGTGTGTGATTTTCTATTGTAAGATGTCTGTGAGTGTTGATGAGAAAACAGAAAGAGAGAGTTGGAGAAAGAAAGAAGACGTTCTAGCCCCAGAGAAAGGAGAAAGAGAAGATAGAGGAGAGAGAGAGAATAAAAGTGGATTGTACTTAGTACACAGTGCTACAGTGCCATTCTATATGTGAATGGCACTGTAGCACAATTCAAAATTTTTTTACAATTTATCAAGTACAATCCCATGTTGATTTCAAAGAAATGCCAAAAAATTTCCTGGGGATTGCATTTCAGAATCCAGTGCTAATCGCTTCTAACAATTTAACCACAAAGCGTGCTCACAATACAAATTTTTTTAATTTTGACTTAAGTTACTAGTGAATTTATAAATTTTTAATGTTAATTATGGTGACTGCTGGTTTCAATCCTAACGCAGCCCCAGGTTAATTGTAGAAAAGGCAATACATGAAGAAGTTTCAAACTTCATCAATCATCATGCGTGTGAGCGTGAGAGTATAGTAGTTATCAAATTAAGGCTATTTAAACGTGTAATTTTACGCGTATGAGAGAGAGAGGTTAGATTATTTGGGTTTGGAATGATTGAAAGTCAATATTTAAAAATTGAGGCTCTCCTTTCCATGCATATATATAATTTACCCAGGTGAAACGCCAATTTTGCATCATTTGGAAGAAGATCTTTCTATCATCCTCTTTGTTTTTCTTTTAAACTATTATTTCCATTTTCGTAATGGAGCTTCAACACCTTTCGGCACCAAACAATCTATGATAGCGTTAACAAAGCGGGTCGTATGGGCCCATGAACTCTCTGTCATTACCAGTTAGAGCTTAAAGGATTTTATGCAAAATCTTTATCTTTTTTTACCTGTAATTTTCATTGTCGTCGGATGATTCCATCAGTAATTTTATTTTATTATTTTATTTTATTTTATGTCTTGGATTTACGATTACTGTAGGGATAAAGGGCTCAGTCGGTATCGGGGCCGGTGGCCGCATTCATGGCGACATTAAATCATCCCAGATAGGCAGCATACTAACTAGCATGTTGGGCCTGCTCACAGCCGTCATAAGTGATCGAGAGCGTAGTCCGGAGGAGCAAACATCTCGCTAAGTTAGTGAGTAGAGGTTAAAGGTCCGACCTTTGTCAAGAACAAAGACTGCATCGATCATACTAGTGGCGATAAACATCGTTATATACATAAAGAACTAGAAATATCTAAGAAGAA
Source organism: Notholithocarpus densiflorus (assembly GCA_030021035.2). Taxonomy (NCBI): domain Eukaryota; kingdom Viridiplantae; phylum Streptophyta; class Magnoliopsida; order Fagales; family Fagaceae; genus Notholithocarpus; species Notholithocarpus densiflorus. Next base: position 31,073 of record JARYZH020000647.1, read on the forward strand.
GTTCGCTACCACCGCATCAACGCTCCGCAATTTTTTAACTCCCTAGCCGTGACACGTGGGAAGTACTTGAAATAGTACCATTTAGCTCTACGCTACTCCACAATGACTTCGTGAGGATGTCACGGGATAAGTATCATAACCACAATCTAATCTACACGTGAGTGGTCGAGGGATACATGGAATATAAAGCAATAAAGCACCCCATTACAAAGGAGGACGGATAATTTGTGTAAAAAATCATCGTACACTCAAGAACTGTAATTTTGTTTAAGTCCAAGAGAAATATATAAAACAACATTCCTTTGGTCTTGCCGAGGAGGATTTTCCTTGCACAAATATGTTTATTTATACTTTCAAGCACTTAGCCTACGGGGATTGTTGTTCAACCCATTAGGAGTTCGCTTTTATAGCTTACTTCTCTGCTAAATTCATCAAGCTGGGACTCTCTTTAGGCCTTTGTCCATTTTACTTGGGCTGGGGGAGTAAACACGTGGCCTTACAGCTAATGGTCAGAATGCCACCTACTCAAGTACCAATATATACGCAGCATGACTTTTTGCAATCTAAACAAGTGCTCGATCCTGGACTGCTCATCGAACCGCAGCAGAGACGCTCAGTTTCTCGAGATCGAACTCGGTCGGTCCATGATGACGCCATAATTAATTTAATAATTAATTAAAGCCTAAATATGGATATTAAATTTATAAAACTAGTTAAAATTGACAATATATCTATATATGTGAGGAAATTTAATGGTGATTTCACATATATTTAATAATTAAATAAGAAAGTTAAATAAAATAAAATTGATAACTCATAAAAATATTAAAAATTTACATTAATTTTTACAAAGAACATCTTTTAAAGGGATTTTTAATTTATAATTTTATTCCTTATAAGAGATTTATAATTAATTATGGAATAAAATTGTGTTAAGTTTTTTTTTTTAGATTATGGTGTTTGGACCGCACGACCTCACCGGTTCGCACAAATTCAACCCCGCTTTAGAGGTTCACTAATTAACAAAAATCCGCTCTTTATGCTTAAAAACCGGCTTTTCATTCCGGGTTCTAGCCATGGTACCACCTCTCCTGGCCCGGTCCGGTTTTGAGAATTATGAATCTAATGAAATAATAAGTTCAAATATACAATAGATATACCACGAATAATGATTATACCGTCGAATACATGAGCTATTCCCCCCCTTTTCTTTTTTTTTATTGAGAATCTTTCCCCATTTATATGCATGGTCTAATAATGTTTATTCTTCAGATATACCCATTTAATAAATAAGAACAAATAAGAATGTGAAAATGTAAAGTATTTGGAATTAGATTTAATTTAATATATAATTTTCTACTTTTTAACTTTGCAAAATGTAGAACTTCGCCCTATATTATCGTACCTTTGCCATAAAACAGAAAACTGATTGTGGTGGATATGCTGCTCTAAGATGAGCAATGACATATCTTAGAAAGATCTTATTATTATTATTATTATATGGCAAATGATTTTTGCAAGTACTTTTTATTGATAAAACAGAGGACGGGCCGAAATTTCTAATGCGACGAGCGACTAGTTCTAAACTAGCCTAGTACAATAAATTTGTAGAGAATGAGCTAAGAATCAGCTTTAGTGAGGATAGCAACGAATGAAAACGGTTATGGGTAAACTATAATACAAAATGGCTAAGCATGAAATTTTCGCCCGGGCACCGTCCGAGGAGCTATTTCTTCTGTTTTTATTATTTCCTTAGTGCTGGTTACAAAGCCACAAAGATGATATGCTTGTTACAGGAAAGTTTCTCGCTTCTCAACCTCTTAATCCTGAGGATTTCTTACATTAAGAGGCTTCCCTTTGGCTGATCTTACCATTACGTGATCATGTGTCACTATTTGAAATGTCAGTCTCCATCACTTAGTCTAAACTTTGGGTGAATAGAAGAATCCAAAAAGCAAAGACTGTCAGGCCATATCTCTCATTAATGCGGTCGAATCGTACAGTGGCTGACGCGGAAAGGACAGCTTCCTGAATGCTCTCCACTAGATCCTGCTCTACGAACGCACTGATTGCCCTGCTGGTATGTTTCACGAGGCTTCCTTGATGGTACGTCGCTCTTTCCCCTTCTATTTATCTCGGCCGCGAGGACAGATTGTCCTCACGATGCTCCTTCGCAAATCTGATTTTCTCCGCTGGCCCCTGACATTTCTTCCTTGGCGGGCCTGGGGCTTAGTATAAAAGGCGCCGGTGGCCAAATTTCTTTGACCCCACAATAAGCATATCATTTTAGATATCACGAACATAGCCAGGTATATCAAACAATTCCATGACGAGGTAACTATTGCATAGAAGAAAGTATGAAATTTATTATGGTATGCTGAAACAAACAAAAAGAAGGAAGAAGTCTTATATATTGTAAATGCATTCTAAAACATTAATTCTAACATATTGTGTATGGTGACTTGAACAACATATATCTTGACCTATAGTGTATTGAATAATCAACTACCAGTTTGCTAGATTTAGATGAGATTCACAAATTCATACCTAAAAGCGCGGAACCTTCATGCCTGGTTTCTTCAATCATTCCTGTATCACAATTAATTCAAGAGAGGATTTAAATTTAATAATTGCGACGTCAAGATGGATTTATTATCGCGCCTCCTCAATCTTGAGGTCACCAACTCAACAAACTGGGTAAAGAATTTTCTACATACCAATGCGCACTCTGGAGTGATAGTCATTGAATAGAGGAGGCAAGTGTTGAGATTCAATTCAAAAAGAAGCTTTACACACATTATATTAAGTAGTAGTATACCCCATCTAAAATAAAAAAAGAGAAGAGAATTTGCACATAAGTGGGATTGATGGACCAATTTGAATGCTAAATAATTTACCAGTAAAGGTAGAATCTTTAAATGCAGCTCCACAAAAGAAAGAAAAGAAAAGAAAGAATAACTTCCCAAATATAGGATCATATATATGATGCTACTACTCCAACACATATAGGAACATAATATTCCAGTTCCACTCAACTTGAATTAAATTATTCCAACTGAATTCTGAAAATTTTGTTTGAATTTCAATAATCTTCTAAGTTTCCAAAAAAGAAAATTTATCTACCCTCTGAAGGACCTCAACATTTGTTTCCAAAAACTATATATTATAAAAATGAGAGATGATCCAGCGGGGTAGCAGTTCTACCCAAAACTACCCACATGCAGAAGCAGAAGCAGAAGCAGAGAACGCACCACTAATCTATCTTAGCAGTAACATGAACATAGTTACACCAAACTGACCAACATCAACATGCCTGTCCAAAAAACACCACAGGCAGGCAAACGTAAGCCCGCCAGTATGACCATGACACCAATTGTTCTGTTCTCTGCATCATACTTATTTTTCTACGTACGAGAGCGTACGCTGTTATTAAACATGATCAACGGCTTGAAATTCGAATTGGAAGGTAAGGAATACAACCATTTACAAAATTACAAACGTCATTTCATTTCCATTTGGGACTAGAGAGGTAAAATTTTATTTGATTTTAAAGATCAGAAAGAAAAGCCAAACTGGCATGGCATTGGCTCTCCCTTTCTTCTTTTCCTTTAATTCCTATTCCTATTCCTATCGATCGACATGCATCGTTGATCAGCTGAAGATCCTTTTATAAAGTCTCTCACTCTCTCTCACTTCCCACCCTTTCATCTTCGGCGGCGTGCCATTTAGCTCATTATTTCTCTCTCTCTCAACACCACTACAAGCATCAATACCAATAGCTCCGTTTATACCATGTTTCCTTTCTCACATTTTCATTACCCAGAAATTTTCAGAGGAGACAAAACCCATTTGCTCCAATAATACCCACCGGTTTTTCTAGCAGTTTCTTTCCCATGACTTTTCATCACCAGCTTTTATTTTTATTATTCTATCTTTGCAGACAACAACTGACAATAAAGTTTAAACCTTCACTTCATTTATCACTCTTTCTCTATCATTCACACACACACACACACACACACACACACGCAGTCTTTTCTCACTTGTTAAATTTCTATTACTTTCCACCTACAAAAACATGCATAGGTGGAGAAACATTGAGAGAAGATAGATACAGCCACGAGAGAAAAACCTGTCTTTTCTCTTCAACCTACTGACAAATTTACTCGTTCCATTGATGACGGTGACAAAAGGAGTGGAGAAACTGAAATTTTGCAGAGAAACAATGGGAAAAACAGATAAAGGGAAGTGGGAAAAGCACAGCTTTGAAGAGGGAAGAGGCGGCTACCTTCGCCGAGCCTGTTTGATTGAGAAGGGATGGAGCAATAAGGTCAAAGAAAGGCTACTACACATCGAAGACAGTACTTGGACAGAATTGAGAGAAAATCACAGCACGATCAGATCATGACCAAGATGTTCTGTTCTTCAGCTCCACTTCAAGCTCTTTCAGATTCTAGTTCCGGAGGATTCATCCTCCATTACGGAGTCTGTGTCTGGTGTGAGATCGAGGTCCTCCTGCTCTCTGCACCTCCAAGGCCTAAAACTGTATAAATTCTCAGCGTTCCTGCCCGATCGAGAGAACAGAGAGAAAACAGAGCACTCTGTATCAAGAACAGAGGGAGTTGCATATGTGTGATGATTATCATCATAATACTACTACTACTACAGGGCAGACCCAAAGCTTAAGGAAGGCATAATTAAGTCAAAATCGAGGCACAAAAGATTTATGCTTCACTTTAAAGAAGGTGAATAGCCACTTCTACTCTTGGTGGGATGTTTTCTATGAATTTCCTTTAAATTCTCTTTTGGTGCAACAGGGAATACAAAGAAAACGAAGAACACTTAACATCGTCAATTCAAGGGTATGATGATAAGTTATCGTGGAGAGGGAAATCCGTCAGTGCAGGCCTCAACAGCTTGTTCTTCTGCATCTTCGTTTTCAAGATCATGCCTGAGCAAAAAATTCACCTTCTTTCTAGAGAAAAGCCACGCAATGGGGTTAAAAGGACGGTCCGATTCACCGGTAAGTGTGATTGTTGATGAAGATTGTCGTCCATGTGGGCATAAATGCTTGTACGAGGAAGACAAATCGATCTAATGGCGGGTCAGTGATAACAGCGTGGAAAATTGACGATCTCCCTACAAGAAGGAATGAAGAAGAGCTCAAATTCCAGGTCTTGGAGAGAAACCCGGCGCGTGGAAGAGGCGGCTAGAGAGTTTCTAAGACGATTATCATCATCAAAAACAGAAAGAACGAGTTAACAATGCGAGATTTTCTATGCCAAAAATGATTATATTTATGAAGACATGATGATGATGATGCATCCAGCTGCTCAAGCTCAGATCTTTTGAGCTCTGATCACCTTGTTGTCATGGGGAAAAATAGGTATAGTGAAGAGCTTCCAGTGTATGAAACCACCATGTTGGATTACTGGACTGGGCCATTTGCTAATGGCTTGATAATGTAATTCCAGTTATATTATACAGAGCCAAAATTATATATATATGTCATAAATGTTTAAGTTATTGGTATCAGTTTAATTTAATGGATTGGATTTCATGAAGGCTCAGGAAATTGCAGGAACTCATTCCTGGGTGGCACCAATCTGTTTAAGCTTGATCAACTTAAATGTTTGTATTATGTAAATAGTGAGGAAGTATGCTTATGTTATAGGCCACTTTTGCGGTCCAAAAGAGTCATGTAGAACCAATTTGTTATAAGTTCTATACCTATATCTCTTTTTCATGTCGAGTTGATTTTGATTTGACGATGACGATAGTGATGAATATATACTGCTAGTCATATTTAGATAATTTTGAGCTTGATACAGCAGTATGCATATCATACCGGTCGACCATCAAGGGTTTTGTCTCTTTCAATTCTAAATTTTGTTGTTGATTATATATATACCAGTTTATATATTTAATGTCAGTGAATGGCATGATCTTTTTTTTCTTTGGGGGTGGGTTTGAGAAAACAAAGAAAAGCTTATTGAAGTTTTGAGTTTCTGAAAAGAATGTGGGGATGCGTCATAGGTTAGTTGTTGATCATGATGTAACACTCAGGTAGATACTGACAAAACAGTTTTGATAGGGAAGAAGGAAAAGAGAGAGAAAGAAAGAAAGAAAAAGAGGAGGAAAATGAAAGATTCGAGATCGTAATCACAAGCAAATGAGAATGAGAGAGGGTTTGGATGGTAAAGGGAAAGGCAGATCTTCGCCCATGGGAGAGAAAGTGAAGATTAAAGCTTGCTTTTGTTCTTTCTCTGAATTGAACTAAGTTACCCCCCTCACCCCCTTGAACATTGCGTTAGAATCCTGTCCCAACTCCCAACAACCAAGAAAATATAAAATTCACTGTTTTAGCTGAGGCCCATCCCTCCAAAACCAAACTTTATCTGTGGGTGAAAATCTAAATTAAAGCAAGGTATAATTGTATGGGAAAATTCGATTAGTAGCCATTTCTAAGAGGCGTAATTATACACGTTGCGCTTCGCATAGCGCCGGCGAATGCGCATTCACTATATGCGCCAACACTAACCCACGTTATTAAACGGCCAAGATTTCTCAACCCTACGAATCTTACATTTATTAAACGGTTACAAGCATGAATTGCTTATCGATTTTTAATAAAATAAAAAAAAAAATGAAAACAAACAAATAAATATTTTTAATATAAAATTCAAAACTAACGAAAGAATCGCATCACACTATTCAAAATTAAAGTATATCCTGTAATATCACAAATAATCAATCACAATATGTCAAAGAAAATAAATCACAACAAATAATAAGTTTATATACCTGTAGTTTGAAGTGGTATATTGGTAAAATATCATTTAATTAAACTGTCAAACGGGTTCTTATATGTTCAACATTCAACCCAACCCTGCTATTAAAATCTCGTCGTCACTGTCAACTGAATACTGAATACGAACCTCGCGGCAGCCAATCCATAACCTACTAATTTCTCGCCGTGGTCGCGCCGGCTCATGGGTCGTGTCAAATTCCTTGCCACCCCTAATTTCTACTTTGAACCCAAACATTTTTCCAAAATTCACCATGCAAGTGTCCACCATCACTCAAGTCTCAATACAACGTAACTTTAATCATATTAGAGGTGTGGGCACGTGGTTGGTTGTTATATATTTGAGAGGTTTTAATTAAATGATAATGTGTTTTGTAGGACTAAGATTATCTAAAGTTTTAAGGAATGATTTGACCTGTAGAGTTCTTACAAATTTATTAATCTATTGTTAAATAATTAGGTTAAATTTTAATCACATCATCGTATTCAAACAAAAATGACTTAACACTATTTTAAAATCTATTAATTAAGGACAAAATTCATTCCATTTATGTTTTAAACCTAGAGAAACACACGATATAGAATTTTCCCTAATGTTTAAGAAACTATTAAAGATAATATAATTCAAAATGTACGCATTGTAAAATATTGGTAGTTCAGATTCTTCTTCTATTTTTCCTCACCAATTAAATGGGGTATTTCGTTGAAATAATGTTATTTACCGTACAGTGAGAGTTATGAGAGGATTCAAGCAAGATGCTGTGGTCCAAATCACAAAATAATAGTAGATGCTATAAAATCAAGAAAATTAAAATGATTCCTCCTACCAGTCCACAAGGCCTTAATAAGCTTCTTTTATAATAATTAATAGCTGTGCTGGTAGATATATGGTACTGAAAATTAAGTGGACACATGAATGAGGGTCCAAGGCCTTACGTGTTTTCTATTTGTCAAGGATGGAAGGTTCGGTTGTTGCAGTTGACATATGAATGAGGGTCCGTCACCGAAGAATCTTTCTAATATATATATGAGTGTTGACAATGCTGACTATCGTAAAATATTATAACAGTACTGTCATAATACTGGAATTTGCCTGTGTATGTTTTTTTTTTTGTGGTAGACTATGTGCATAAATATATATAGTTTCAGTTAGCTAGGGTTCTTGAAGGAGAAGAGTAATGTGTATAAATATCAAAAGCCAGATAGTGTAGAGAACCCAGGTGACACAGTAGGGTAACATAATACTAAGAAGAGGTTAAAAAAACAACAACAACAACCACAGTGATTGTGAAAAGCTCATAAGCCTTTACTTTTCGATACAGCTTTAAACCACTTCATACTGATTGTTGTTGTAGAAGCTCATTGATTAAATAACAGGTTAGAAATTTAGAATCACTCGAGGGACTTGACCAAGGCAACCACTTGTTAACTCCTTGGTGAAAAGTGCCTCTTTGCACCATGGATCCTTTTCAACCAATACTACAAAAACGCTACCATAGTTGCGTTTACAAACTATAACAAATGTATTTTCAAGTGATGAAATATTCATCACTAAAAGTCTAAGTTGCCGCCATGACCTTTAGCGATGAAACCTATTTCGCTGCTAAAACTCGGTCAATAAAAGTCCCTCTGCTCGAAGGAAAATTGTCACTAAAAGTCCAATTAGTTAAAAAAAACTTTTTAGCGATAAAATGTTTCGTCGCTAATGTTTTCTCGCTAAAAACACTATTCACGATCTAAAATATTTCGTCACACTACAAAAAACACGCTTAGTCAAGTAATTGCGTTATTTTAAGTCGTTGCTTACAAAGCGCCTATGTGAGTGGCTTTGAAAGCCGCTGCTTGACACAAACGCAGCTTACACCACTAAGTATAGCCGCTTTCTTGATGTTTCAATTGCTGGCTGGTTGGGCTTAGGCCACGCTTTTAAAATGCGGCTATAGACCCATCTCGATTATATTTTATTTATTTTTAAATATGTTCCTAAAGTTGCGCTTATAGAAACGCTACAGCGGACGCTCTATAGCTGGGCAAGCCAGAACGTACTATAGGTCCCAAGATAAATGAAAAAAAATACCTAATTCCACTGCTCTAGCTCTCAAACACCCTAAGTTCACAACCTAACCTAACTGCAGGACTTTAAATCGTTTCATACCCTTTCTTCATCACCGGGATCCGCCATCGGAGATCACTAACATAGCCTACCTCCATCACCTAAGTAAGGTGTCGCCAATCTCAACTAGTAACGCTGTCACCCTTCCTGGGTCTCTCCTTCTCTCTCCAATTCTCAAATCTTACTCAAGACACCTTCACAAGGCCGATTAACTTAGGTGTTAAAATTGTTTGTTTTGATTTTTGTTTTAGGTTTCTATTTGATTTAAAGGTTTCGATTTTGGTTTAGGTTTCGATTTGGGTTTAGGGGTTTCGATTTGGGTTTAAATGGACTTTTTGAGGGATTTGCTTCATGGGTTTTGATATTTTGTTGTTTCTTGCAGGAACAAAACAACCTCTCTCTCAATCTCACTTGACCTTCTCTCAATCTCCCTTTAACGGTAAGTTTTTAAAAATTATGAAAATTTTCAAATTTCATCTTTGAAATAAATAAATTTTGTAATTGGTTCTGACACTTTTGTTTGGGATTGTTTGGGGTAGGTTGTTGGGGTTGATAACACATTTAGAAGGAATTTTGGATCGGGAAGAGTATTTGGAACGAGCTCAAGAGCGTGAAAGACAGTAATTTATTTTAATTATTACGTTTTCAAAGTTTTTGTTTTTCAATTTTTATTATTTTTTATATTTAATGCTTGTGATGAATTTCTCCTTAGTTGATTGTGGTTCTATTTTTGTTGAACTGTAGGGAGGAAGCAGTCACTGTCCTAGTCCAAATATAAGTGATTCTAAGCCGATTATCTTTTTTTTTGGCTTTTATTTTAGTTTGAATTTTTATTTGTTTCTGCTTGATTGGTTTTAGTATCCGTGTAAAAAGTTTTTTACTCAAACCCTTTGAGTTGTAGTGTAATGAATTTGCATAAATACTATTGTGTGTGTAAAATTGAACCCTCCGAATTGTAGAGTAATGGATTTGCAAAAATAAATACTAGGTGTTGACTTCAGAAGGTCGCATTTGTTAATTGAACCCTTTTGAATTGTGTATAATGGGTTTGCAAATTAATATTGTGTGCCTGTGTGCATGTGTGTTTATTGAACCCTATGAACTGGGAACAATGGGGTTTAATTCATTTGGCTCAATGTTTGTACTCTGTACGCATATGTGTTAATTAAACTTCTCGAATTACAGAGCAATGGGCCTGCGTACTTAATATTGTGTGTATTTGTATGTGTGTGCTGGAATTCTGAACTTTGAATTGTATAAATTAGTTTGCAAGTAATCAATATCGTGGTGTTGTACTTAGTCTGCAGGGTCCATGTGTGTGTCATAGGGGATGTGATAAAAGACCCCAACCCTCTCTCACCTCTAGACTAATTGGTTTGTAGAATTAATATCATGTCTTTATGTTGAAAATTATTGGCTCTTACTGCCGTAGACCACAGGAAAATTTACATCTCACATTTTGTTAAAAGAAAAGTTATCTCCATAAAGGAAGCTCTTGAAAACATAAAGATTATGAAGTGGACCTTGGAATTTCCTGTTGGGAAAAATAAAGTGTTGCTTTGTCCCTCAAGTTTTTCTAGAATTGTTTTTCTTCTCAATGTGTGCTAGCCATTTTGCTTGTAAGTCGTACCTTGGTTGACTAGTTCTTTATGAGCGCTTCACTCTTCGTGGATGTTATAACATTGTTTCACTTATGGATGACATTGAAATGCATTGCCTAATTTTTAGAGTATGAATCAATTCTTTCAAGGGGGTAATACTTAAGTGAGTTATAAAAGTTTTCCTAGTGTGTGTGTTGTCAAGGGACATGGTTAATTCGTATAATGCAAGTAGGTGTGTCAAATTGAGTATATTGAACGAGTCTATTCAATCTTTGCTTTCATGTGCACTTTTTGCTATTGAGAGTTTTTTGAAGTTTGGTTGGGATTATGATTTGTTGATAAATGTTGAAAGAGTTGGCTACTTGGCTAGCTCTAGTAACTAACCCTTAGTAACATCGCTTCATGAAATTTCAAACTGCATTCTCAAGAATGACTAAGTTTGAATTACTCCTATTGGTTCTAGCTGCATTCAAACTATTGTAATTAGTAAGTCTCTTACTTTCATGTTGTTTTTATGTTACTAAAGAAGATGATACTAAAATTTTACCTTTTGGATGGGGATTTAGCGGATGAAGTGACATATACACCACCAATAAAGACAGATCACACTTAAGCAAACCCGCTATAATAAATTTGGACAATCCCTGGAATTGGGCTTTCCAATTGAGATTTGGAAGTAAAATATATATTCCTTTGAACCTTGCTTAAAAGTATAATTAGTTTTCATTAATGGCACTGTCAAATCTATTTAATAATTGAGACAAAGTCTATTCATACATGTTATTCACTTTACTCAGGGAAATATTTATAAAGAAGATTGGAAAAGATATTTTCTGTGTCAAATAATATGTAGAAAATGAGGAAAATGCTGTATGTACCTTTAAAGTATAAATGAAACTAAGGAATTAATGTCATATTAGAGTTACCATTTTGGTAATCGAGCTATAAATTTGTAATTCGAATCATATTGACATGTAGCATTTTTATGGATCGATATGGTCTCGTGTAATGGACTTAACCATAATTTTTTTATAATGGATTTGACTCGTATAAAGTCTTCTACCTTTGAATGTTATGGCTACATGATCTTATCAAATATATGGAATACAATTGTCATGGTTTTCTATTTTATTGCCCTAATTGTGTGGGGTATGTTTTTGTTTGTGTTTTCATATGTTTTGATTTGTCCTCGTCTCAAAGGCTGCAGCCAAAGAATCCTCTGGGCCGACTAGTGTACTATTGGCATTTTACACAAAATTAATACACAATCACTTTATAATCAATTACTCATATTATTTTTATATGACACATTATGTCCATTAATTAGATTCAATGAAATGAAATGTAATATGCTATAGGGCCCAACTCTATAGTCATGTTAAAAACATGGCTATAGACCCATAAGGGGGCTATTGGGTTGTCACAACTATAGCCTATAGTCGTTTAGTTTATAGCCGCTGCTTATAAACGCACCATAGCCCGCGTTTTTTGTAGTGCCAAAAACACTTTAGTTTATTAAATCATATTTAGTGATGAACAATTTCATCAAAAACTATTTTTAAGAAAATCTGCACATATAGCTTGACAAAAATTCTTCGTCACTACAAACTATTTTTTACAAAATCTTGTTACATTTAGCTTACGAACATTTCACAATTAAAACAAATTTTTGTTGCTATTTTATGACGGAAAATTCATGCTAAACTTATTTTTATTTTATTTTTTTCATGGCTTTTGATAGTAGCCTGTGTAACTGGCCATTACATTATTAAACCTTACATTTGAATAACACATTTATTTCAACAACACATTTATGGGGTAAAACGATCCATACATTACACAAGTAAAAAAAAAAAAAAGTATCTGTTCAAACCTCTTCCATACAATAATTGTTTGCAACATACAATAACATAAGATGTTTTATAACAATACAAAAGTGTAGCATAATATAATAGGGACCACCAGAAGATAAGTCCTCAAATGTCTTCGGCATGCCAAAAGTAAATGCCCTAAAAGCCACCAATAAGAAATCTGCACAACATAAAAACAATACTACATTAAAATTAAAGTATAAACATTAACTATGTTATAAGAAACATTTCTAACAATGCATTAAGAGTAGCCATACAATGAATTAAAATCACAACTCCTAATGTATAAGTTGTGGCAGCAAATATAGATTTTCATGTAATATAATACAATTAGTTTCAAATAATGTATTAAAAGTAGTCACACCATGTAGTGCTGGCTGAATTGCTAAAATAAAGTACTAACCAATAAGTGTTTTAACTTCAAGACTAACCACCCCCATAGGTAAAGAGTGTCATCATAAACCTTGCTCCCTAAAAGTTAAGAATATCTTTTGACCTCTTCTTGCTTAGCTCAGGCCTCTCTTGGTCCCTAGTTTTCCTTCCCTCTTTGAGCTCAATATCTCACTCCTTTCTAGGACGACGGCATATATTCCACCGAGGAACCAGATGAGGACGTGGGTTACTGGGAGAAGAGGAAGGCCTCATGCCAAGTCCCTTTTACAATACCGACTTCTTCTTAAACTAAGTTTGAGATCTCCTTGTGTATGGGAATTGCATTAGATCTTGACAATGATCCTCTTTGCACTTTGATAATAGTTTCTATCATTTGAAAGAGAGAAACAAACAATCACAACATTAATACTACATATGTTATAGGTTTACAAACATGATAAGGATATAATGATACATACATATGTCGCTCATCCTCATGGTGTATCCACATATTTGTCTTTGGATTAAATAAATATCTTTAAAGATTTTGCTAATTCAGGAACTTGATCGCGATTATTATTTGTCCACTATCACATTCGAGTGCTCGATAGATATAGTTAATTAATCTCCAAACATGTAATATACTATATTTAAGAAAATGAAAACACACACCTTCATCAACCCTAATAAAGAAGTGCCTTTGTCCCGCATCTATGTTTGCCTCGTTTTTCCTATTTTTAGAGTTTTTATTTTATTTTTTCTAATAAAGAACATTCAAGATATTTATTAGGATCATGAATAAAACAACATACATTTACTTCATCTAAGCATTAATCTAATCATTTGACAACATAATATAGTAAATATTGGATAATAATAATATACGCATAAATAATTATTCACCATTCCTCATTGGTCCATTTCCAATCAACGAGTCCAAATTCATTACTCAAGTGTGGCATTCTTTTGCGTGGCTTGCATAGTCAAGACCATGAGATGTTACGAGCTTTTATAAGTTTTAGCGTAACTTGTTGGAGTTACAACTCAATAATCTTCCACATTTTGTATTTACTGCTTCTCATTGTTGGAATCTCCTTGTAGCTCAAATTGGATCTTGTAAAATGAAGTGTATATGTATTATAAAAATATTATTATATGAATTTAATATGCTTAGTGACAACAAAGACTAGTTAGACGTTATCAATGTACCCTATCGCTATATTTTAGCACCATATTCTAGTAGGCAAAAAGATCAACACTCTTCCAATAATTCACGCTTGTAATTGGACATATTACTGCACTTCAGATGCCACTCGATTAACAAACTTGTACGATTCTTCCCAACAGAGCAAAAGATACTCGCAGCCTATACATACCGGGCAAAACTACTACTTTTTCAACAAAGGCCCTGCATCGCATACCACGTGTTGTTCCACGGTATGCTTCTCTCTGCAGATCCTATTTAGACATTATCAATGTTAAAAATTATACATTACATGTACACAGTAGATAAAACAAGGTATATAATCTCAATAGTAAAAGCATGGCGCAATGTAATTAAGTAATAGTTCTATGTAATTACCGGCCTATGCTATTAATGTGCCGCAGGGTCAGGTACCCATACTAAAGAACTTTGGGCGAGGATTTGTGCTCTCTGCGAGGTGTTCCCATAGATTGACCACCGGGATAGAGCGCCTCACCTGCGAAAGCGCAAGTCGCCTTGCTGCCATCCTCTGTAATCAACAAACATACATATAATGGAACAACAAGGTCACAAATAATGGAACAACAAAGTTATTATCTAATGTACATCTAATAAGAATACCAGCCTTATTGTAGCAAACAATACATCACATTTATAGTACCTTTATGGATTAAAGAATTAGATGACCATCATCATTGTCATCATCACCAATAGTGGTACATAATCATCATCTACCACAACATTAGCTCTATTTCTTTTTCCTTTTGTATTTACTGGGACCTGAGCAAATCCTTTAGAGAGAAGTTGAGATAGCTTCAATCCCAAAGCATCAATTCTCTCTTGGTTTTGTCTCATTCATCCACTTCTGCCAGTCTCATACTTCTCGTATATTATGGAGTGATGGCTCTTTGTATTTTAAACTATGTATTGACATGAAATAAGTAAGTACAATTACTACTAACTTTATATCATGTCTACATTATTATCCATATCGCTACCCACAAGTGCAAAATTTGAGCACAATTGCTCAACTCAACACAACAAATGACTACATCAATATCCATATCAAGTTCAAGATAAGCACAAAACTTAAAACAATTGCTTCTTAGACAAGCATAAAACATTAAGATAATTGTTGGTGAACTCACATACTATCCATATCAAGATCAACCATCGTATGTTACAAGTTCTTCATTTTGATTAATATCTCTTGAAGTTCCACTTTAGAACAACCCGCTAACATCACCCATACAATATCAATATTGTCTTCAACATTGATAGGACAACATCAACAATCGCTTCTTTGTTGAATGCGCCACTATCTTCTCGTATTATCATTGGATTCTCCACTCATCCCGACATCAAACACTTCTATGTTGGATGCATTGCACAATTTTTCAAGGTTCACCCAATTTGGTATCTTGAAGGTAGAAAACTTGGTTTCGCTTGACTAGGAAGTATGTGCTAACATTTTGGATACCACCGACTCTGTAACATCAATGCTTGTGCAATGTGCACGCCTCATCATTCCCTTCTAATCATTGGCACCAGTGATACCATTCACACCGGAACAAACAACTTTATGGTGAACACATAATAAACCATAGAAGTCGTAAGTATTTCTCCTCATGGTCCCTCGGTACATACACCACTGCTTTTCAAGGTTACACAAATGTATTGTTACGTCTGTATGAAACTTTACACCATTAACCATACAAATTGTGTACCCTTCACACGCGGCTTAGACCATTCAATGACCATAACTGCTTAGTAGCTTCCTCGATGACTCGTTAACTTTCAATCTATTCATCTATATTGACATACAACAAGTGATATTAATTTTCAGTAATAAAGCAATGACTTAAAACTATTTAAAATGCTTAATTTTTTTATTAGTGAGCGATTAAATTTCAAATGTCTTACACGTGCTCTTCCGAACCACTTTGGAAAACTCTTTGTCGTTGATTTGAGTTATGGCTTCTCCAAAGAGGGATTATGCAATGTGTTTGGTTCAAACAGCATTGCAGATAATATTCAAAACTGATCAAACAATATGCATATGAAACACATACTTTAAATAAGGCTCTAGCTCGGGACTATTGCACAACAAGTACCAATGAGTAGTATCAAGCAAATGTGCACAAGACAGCCACATCATTCTACCTACCACCTATAGGTCGGGCATCAGAAAAACTATCAATCCTTCACTAGATTTACCAAAATTCCTATTTCTTTTCTTCGATTATACGCTTTCAATCCCATCAATATACAAAGACCAAGTGTTAATACATTCTTTAAGAATAAGCCTTCTCAGAATCGAACCTTTGCCTGTGCCTTGCTGAAACGATTCACCTTCACACATACAAGGAAAAATATTTGGAGTATGTGATTTTATACCACATGTGAAAGATGCAATTGATGGATGCACCAAAGTATCTAATTACCCTTTCATCAGTACATCCACCGATATATTGTACCAAGCCTCCTAGAATTACTTCGAGGCAAGTAAACAAACATAGTGAATTGCCAATATCAAAGAAGCCGGAGGAAAGAACTTCTAAGCTTGTGAAGTTGCAGAGTGAACTATATGTTCTTCTAGTTTCCAATTCACCTATTAAGGTCCGAGCACAAGTTTTGAAGAACCGCCCAACTCAGAACAATACAATACTAATGTCTTTATCAAAACCCTCGCAAACTCCACTGGAAGAATTTGCTAGAGCACAAGGACAATGTGGTTCAAAACCGTATAATCACCATTTTTGTAATTCATCACTCTGATATATTGGTCGCACAAATATTCAAATACTTGGATTGATTCTTCAAAAAGCTCAAAACCATCCTCATCTGGTTTAATGAAAAGAAAGTTCGGCTCTGTTTATATGATCCATCGACGTTGCTCAAATGCAACGTGTGCCTAAAGTTCATATTTTGCAAGTTTATCCGTGCCTTGTCGTTGTCCTTGCTTTTCCCCTCAATGCCCAACAAAGTACCCAAGTATTCACTCAATGTTCTTCACATGACGACATCAATGTTGCGCTTTAAGCTTCTTATTTTTCCAGCATGGAAGCTTGTACAAATACTACCTTGACCAATTGGGCTCCCTAATGAGTTGGGCCCTTTTGTTACTTGATGCTTTCCCAAATTATATTTGGCATTCTATCTAGTCAGTTTTAGTATCTTTCCCACCCCTGCACTCTAGAAGATCTCTTCATTTCCTCCGATAAACCATTATACAAACCACTATGTCTCCAACGACACCATAGGCAACAAGCTCGATGGTTAATGAATCCAATTTTACTTTCCAAAGCTTCGAATATGTTCTATTACAGGTGTAACAAGAATGATAACCTCCTTGTCCTCCACCTGCACACGCTACCTTCTCAACCAAGATAGTCATGATATTGTCCACAACAAAGTTGTATGCATTTGAAAAATGCTCTTTTACTATAAGCATCATTTTTGCACCTTCTTTCCCACAACTCCTTCAACTCAACCAATGGTTTCCTGCAACATCAATCTCATTTCTACGATGGGGACCAGAATAAGTGTTAAGGACAACATAGCAGTATTCTTCATAAAACAACCAAGTGGTAGTCATGTGATAAGTAATGATAGCCACTTACTATAGTTGTTCATATTCCCAAAATGGTTAAATCCATCTCAGAGCAACCCTAACCTTACATTGTGAGGTTTGAAAGCAAAATCAGGATGTTGCAAATCAAATTCCTTCCATTCCTCACTACGTGATGCCTCATTATTCCATCTTCCACACGCTTATTCTATATACCATCTCATGTCCTTAGCTCTCTTTGGCTTGATTATACGATCTCTTTAGGGGTCTCATGGTTAACGGGAAGTAACACAATACCCAGAGGAATCTTCTACCTTAGGCATGTGTGGTTCCTGGGTACCTGTGGCGCCTCACACACCTGACATTTATCAAGGTTTTCATTTTCTCTTCCAAAAATAGTGTATCAATCATTTTGCATACCACATGCTCATATGACATGCCTGCGGTCACGAACATCTTCTTTGCTTCAAATTGACCTTGGAACCAAGTTACCTTTCAAAAGAAACCTTTGTCGCCAATTCTAGCATCATATCAAGTTCCTGGTTACCAAGTTAGTCATTACTTACATTCAACATCTCAACAACAAACTTCAAGATAGTATAATAAAAGGCAAACCCGTATACAACTCACGTTTGCATATTCCTTAAATTTGTCAAAATTACATTTACTCATCTTCGATTGCATTTTGGTTCCCCAATTCTGCTTACCTACTAAGGCATCGATACCCATCATATATGATCACCATTTGACATTTCATTATCATGGAATTGTTCCCTGCTCATCATTAATAAGGTTCCGATTATACTAATTAGCTGTAAGACTGCATAATCCTACAAATTGGCAAAGCAAATGATACATATACAGTGATTGGTCGAGATAGAGCGCATCCACAATAAATAGCTCTACTGGTACTAAACAGCTACTATCGCGTTCACAAACCGCTTCTGTAAAATTAATTAATCTATTGACTCTTCGATATATGGATGACTTAATCTGGCCATCGTGTCTTACCCATTGGTTATCCAACTTTTATCCATGTTTCACCACAATTGCAAGGTAAATGCTACTTTTAGTAAAATATGACAACTCATGGATTGTGGAATGAACATCTAAGCCTTATAGCCATTTAGATAAGTTCTATCCTATTCATGAATGCACAAGTCTATATTAATATTAAAACAAATATACATTGCACAATCAAACATTTCCAATATCAATTTATACCAATTTTATAACACCATGCGTTTGCCCCGCTTGTCCCACCACAACAACCCACCACAATACCAATCATCAACATCACAATATAAAAACGCTTATAAGTATTGAAAAAAACGTTAATATAATCATACAAAAGTAACTCAACTCCATTCACAATTCTATGTTCGACAAGTGCTCCGATACCACTTGTTGTGAAATTAGACTCTGGCTGATAGAATTACCAAGTTTTAAACCCAAGTTGTTAATTATGTTTCTATTATGAATAAATCTTTGTTAAAATGTAAACAAACATCAATATCATGTCACAAATAAATAGCGAAAAATGGGCCGGCATAAGATGGCATGACCCAGAAAACCAATGAACAAACTAGTTTCACGGAAAAACCGGGGAAACCTTCTCGAAACAACCACTGCAATGAAAAGGAGTTTCGCATCTAGTACAAAACTGTCCCCGATTACAATCCCCTATGAACTCACACAGAAACTTCACCGCTCGTAACCTTGAACTCTTCAATATATAATGCCACCTCTTGATGAGATGCACGAATCCCAAGACAGTGGGACTAATCAATTGGCGCATCCCAAGATGCGACTTCAATCACCAACCAGAAGAAGATGTTGACAAGTTCTTTCACTTCATCAACAATGAAGTTCAAGAAGCACTCTGGTTACAAAACCCTAAGGCGCAGCAAGACGCGTAGTTTCAGAGAGAATAAGGCTTCGGCCACCTTTTGCATATGTTCTCCTTTGTTACTTCTCTCTCTTATGTGACTGCCTCTAAAATAAGCCTTATATAGGTCTAGGGTTGTGAGAAAAGAAATCCTATACAAATACAAAAGCCCGCCCAAAATCGATC
The DNA here is from genome assembly GCA_030021035.2 of Notholithocarpus densiflorus. NCBI lineage: Eukaryota > Viridiplantae > Streptophyta > Magnoliopsida > Fagales > Fagaceae > Notholithocarpus > Notholithocarpus densiflorus. Next base: position 50,687 of record JARYZH020000647.1, read on the forward strand.
GAAAATTTTGATTTCCCGTAACCTCGATGACAGCGTGCCTGAGCAGGTCGAGCTTTAAAACATTAGACACAAGAGATGAGGCCTTGATCGATCCACCAGGAGTCGAGAAGTTATCGAGGCCGAAGCTTTCTCGATCGATCCACCACTGGCGAAGGTGCCGAGATTGCGATAATAATCAAATCAAGAGCCTCGATAGATAGCCTAGCTGCCGAGAGGTGTCGGTGGCTGCTGAAGCACTTATTCGCAGGTGTCGAAAGCACCGTCTGCAAAGCCTTTTAATGAATAAATTCCTTTTCATTGCTTTTGAACCACCTTTCATGGTTTACTAGACTTGAACAACATGTTTTTGAAGTATTAAACACATCCTAGATTTACCCAAATACAAGTAAAGTGCTTGTTAAAGGATTAGCCAACTACATAAAAGAATGACATATGCCAACACGGAACCAAATATGGTCCTAACATCAAGAAAATAAGAAACACCCTAATATAAATATTGAAACTACCTTATCACTATGCAAGCCACCCGTTGCTCCAACACAGCCAATTCACCACAATACCATTTTCAAGAATTATATATAATGCTTACATATTGAAAATAATTAGCTAATGATCTTAGTATTATATATCTAACAATGATCCATTGGCCTACAATTCCAAAAAAAAAAAAAACACCTCAAATTAAATTTTGAACCACTCTTATAATCTCCATGCAAGTCATCCAGCTGCTCAACACCAACAATCTCACCACAAAACAAGGACAATATCTACTATTATATGGTACGTTACAAGTATTGAAAATAATTAAATAATATCCATCACATATGATTCAAATACATCCATTTACTAAATTCCCATAAAAAAAAAACACTCCCTAATATAATTTAAATCACCTATAACATCTCAGATAAGCCACCAAAGCAAGTTTCAACACAACAACCACCACAAAACCAATAGTTTATCAGATCACAATAATAATGCTATAAAAGTGCTTGGAAACAATTAAATGGGAACATCAATTCCAGATATAATCACACATCTATTCTCACAATTAAAAAAAAAAAAAAAACACTCCCCAATATGAATTTAAACCACCTTTATAACTCCATGCAAGCCACCCTATCAACACAACCCACCACAAAACCAAATCATCAAATATTATAAGTATAGAGTTTTTAAGTATTTGAACAATTTACTTTACTATGCTCAAGCTAAGCGTGACACCTTTAAGAAAAATCCAAAGTTATCACAAACAATGAGTATTTAACATGCAAAGAAAAGCTCCACTTTATAAAGAGCTTCATCAATACACTTACAAGCTTTTATCATCAATTACTAAAGCAATAGTATAATGCTCAGGTGTTATATAGATGAATGCCTCAATATAAGTATTTAAGAAAACATTCAAAAAAGGACAACTCATAAGGGAATAGAGTTCAAATATCTCAAGCCTATAAGCTATTGATAAAAGTTCCTATCCTATCTATGAATGCACACTCTATAGCTTATTATTTAAACAAATATACATTGTACACCAGACATCAACATCAATTTTATACCACCTTTATAACACCATGTAAGCTACCCGAAACAAACACAACAAAACTACCACACACTAATTATCAATATCATAATATAAAACGTTACAAGTATTGAAAACGCATTATAATCATACAAAGTAACTCAACACCCATCTAATACCAAGAAATAAGAAACACTCCTAATATAATATTGAAACCACCAGAGATCAACATCTGCTTTACCAAGAATCAACACACCAATCACCACAATACCACTTTTCAACAAAATTATATATAATGCTATGCATGAGTACTAAATAGCATCCATCACATAAATCAACAATATTCATTCGCCAATTAAAAAAAAAAACACTTCCAATATGAATTTAAACCACATTATAACTCCATGCAAGTCACCTCGCTTGCTCCAACACATCAACCCACCACAAAAACAATAATCAACATCACGATATATAATGCTTACAAGTATTAAAAACAATTAAATAGTATCCATCACATATAAATCAACAATATTCATTCACAATTAAAATAAAAAAACACTACCAATATGAATTTAAACCACTTTATAACTCCATGCAAGCCACCCGCTTGCTCAACACAACAACCCACCACAAAAACAATAATCAACATCACGATATATAATGCTACAAGTATTAAAAAACAATTAAATAGTATCCATCACATATAATCAACATATTCAATGCTCATAGTTCTAAATAAGACACTTTAATGACAAATTAAACCACCTTTATAACACTATGCCACCCGCTTGCTCCAATACAACAAATCACCAGACACAAAATCACCATCAATATCAAGATAGTTTATATTTAAACAAATTTACTTACATGCTCAAAGCCAAGCGCATAATTTTAAAGAAAAACTAAAATTATCAATAAAATAATAAATTATTTAACTGCAAAAAGAAAGTCTAATTTATAAAGTGATAATTACGTAAACCCACCGAGGTGCGGCCCATTTTCACTTTTGCTCACCTGTGGGTTTGCAAACCTACACTCGTCACCCGTAACTTCACAATCCGCTACCCATCCGTACCCAATTCCTCGTTAAAAAATCAGGGTAAAATGTATTTTTATCTTCAACTTTATGTCTTCTCCTCTAAAAACAAAAACTAATAGAAAACCTCAAACAAACAAGATTAAAGAGGTTTCTGTGTGCCTGGCTCTCAAGAACACACTCTCTGGTGATGAACTCGAGCCAATCAATCCAAATAAAATTTTCATATTCGCACAAATCCTAAAAATACTATAAGCAAAATCCTACACTTGAAAGTGCCTTTGGCCTGATTCTCACAAATCCCTTTCGCATACCTTCGGCCACATTCACAAAAATCATACATGGCTTCAAACCCGTGACTCCACCACCTAGCAAACACAAATACGCACTCACAAGAATCGGGACACTCAAAACCAAAAACCAAAACCAACGGCGCCCTAATCTAAAATCCCAACCTAACCCCAACAAAGAAGAAAGCAAGAAGAAGAAAAGCAGGACCCATTTCCACGGATCACATGCTTCCGCATTGCGCGAGACCATGACTCCAGAGGGACTCGTAATCCGAGCTCGCCTACTCCATCTTCATAACTCTTCAAACCCCTTAGCTTTTTTGGTGAGATTCCTCCTTTGATTCTAGTATCCAAAACCTCTCGCCTTTCGCCTTCGCTCTCAAACCCTACCTCCTCGGCTCGGCCCCCAAACCTGCCTCCATGGAAATCGTCAGTGGCCCGACACCTGTGTTCCGTCTGAGTCGGCTCTCACGCGGTCGGAAACCATGGTGCTGATAAGGATGAGAAAGGTATCGATCTTGGATAGAACGCTGATTCTTATAGACCATGGAGCAAAGTTTATTGTAGCTCTTGTCCAGCTGAGGATAGTGCCAAGCCAGGAGTCGAGGTCGCAGGATCCATCTGGGGCTTACCTAGATCCGATGAATAACCTGATAGAGAGGTGATTGGAAGCAAAGGTTCTTGTATTATCCAAATTTGTGGGTTGATTACTTGTTTGGGTTAATTCTGCCGATTTTTGTGGTCAGGGATCGGTTTTGTTTGGATTGATTATAAGAAGTTGGGTTTGTGTTTGTCATTTAGTTTGGGAATGTTTAAGTAGAATTTCAATTAATCCAGTTTGAATTTTTTTTTCTCGGACCTAATCCGGGCTCGCTGCTCTGTTACCCAATTTGTTCATTAGCTCGGCGGTTTGTTATATTTGTTTTTGCTAACAGAGAACTTAAATTTACAAAATTTAAATGATGTACTCTTAAATCACAAAACCAATTAAGGGGTAACTACCAAAACCCATTACAAGAAACTAACAAAACCCACAAGTAATCAGCTCACTTTATAAATTCATACTTACACTTACAAATCTAAAATTACTTTAAAACCCAAGATTTTAATAAATCCAAACCAAATTTTGCACTAAAAAAAAAAACTTACATAGTTCGTGATTAATCAAGGAAAAGGTATGAAAGGGTGAGATGGGAGTGGGAAGGAAAGAAAGGGGAGGTAAAGGAGGAAAAGTGGGGAGGGAAAGGGAAAGAAGGGAGGGGTGGTGGGTGGAGGAGAGAGGGAGTGGACCCGCGAGAGTTGCTAGGCTAGGTCGGCGGTAGGCCGGCAAAATACAAACAGCCAGTTGGCCTGGGTGAAATGGGTGAGGAGAGAGTGACGAGCAGAGTCGGTGATAGGTTTTGTAGGAAGTGAAAGAAAGAAAGAAAATAGCCGAGAGGTGTGGTTACGCCTTTAGTGACGACTTGAATTTTATCACTACATACCAGAGATGAAATCGGATTCGCCGCCGATAACACATTACAAAACTTTCATGATTTTCCTTTAGCGACTTACTTATTTTCGTTTCTATTTCTCAATGATTCAGCCGATTTAAATTACTGGTTTCCCCCCATCACTAATAGTGTGACCAGCAACACCTTTAGCGATTTAGAAAGTTTTTGCTCTTAAAAACTTAAACTTTTAGCGATTTAACAAATTCATCGCTGCACATGAATTTAGTTCTCGTTTCACAATTTTGTTTGGTGCCCTTAATTCAAAGATTAATATATAGCTGCACGGTAAATTAATTTTCATGTTAAATGTTACTAATTTTTTATAAATAGCGATGGAAATATAAATTTCATCACTATATGGTGTTTTTTGTGACTAAAAATTTTCTTCACTAAAATTACATTTTGTTGTGCTGAAAATGCGGCTGATACCCATAGACCCATAGACGCGTTTTTATTAAACAATGGCTATAGGTGAGATCCGTAGGCTGCGTTTTTTGGTGTTTTTAGTCGCATTTACGCGGTAGGGCTTATGCGGCATTTTTGGTGTTTTTAGGCCTAGCCGATTTTTATTTATTTATTTTTTATTTTATAAAGATGTCCTATAGTCAAGATTTGGAAAACACGGCCATAGGCACACCTATAGCCAGAGTTTCACGTAAACGCCATAGTGTTGTCTCAGAAATGCTATGTTTCCCAATTGTGCTTTATAGGGTCAACATTTTTTTTTTTTTGAAAAAAATGGCCTATAGCCGGGTTTAATCTAACGCGTTATAGGTGGAGATTCGTAGCCGTTGCTTTTTGGGTGTTTTTAGCGTATGCATGCGTAGGCTTATGGCTCGCTTGAAAACACTATAGGCCCGAATTTTTATTTTAAAGATGTCCTATGGCTATGTTTGAAACGCGGCCATAGACACACCTTAAAGCCGCATTTCACAAAAAAAAAAAAAAAAAAAAAAAATATAAGTTTTTTAGTGTTGTCTAGGTTTGTTTCAATTATGCTATAGGTTAAACCATTTTTTTTTTTGAAAATGGCCTTATAAGCATTGCTTTTGAAACCGCTGCTGGCAGCTCCCGCCTACAACCCGCATTGAGCTTAAAACGGTTTTAAAGCATGTCTATAGCATTCTGGCTAAACGTACTATAGTCATGTATAAATTTTTTTAAAATCTCTAATTCCACAAACTTAGATCACTCACCTAGCTCACGCCAATAAACCTTCACTCGGGAACGACAAAAATGTCACTCGATCCATGACGCCGTCGTGTTCGAGCCACGCCTGGGCCGAGCGCCAATCCGACGCCACCAAAGATTGGAGAGTAGCTATATTTCGTCACGTGCATTTGGTGTCCCCCAAAACCCCAACCCTAACCGGATGGAAATCGCAAACATGGGGTCCGAATCTGCTCCTCCGCTCTCTCATCGCACCTATGACGATCATTCACCAAAGACGAGGTCATCAAAGAGTCCTCTTCGCCATCAAGAGCCTCTCTCAAAGTCGATCCTCACAGTCACCACCCTCATCTTCCTCTCTTTCCTTTCCTCCTTCCATTTCTGGTAGGGCCCCTGCTATTCATGACCAAACAATTTTTTTTTTTTTTATGTCCGCTCCTCAAATCAATAAACTTTTGTATAACAAGCTGAAAAACATGTATTGATTAGTTTAATTCCTTTGCTAAAAGTGTCCGTTTGGTTGCCGAAAATGTGAGGAAGTGAAAATTACGTTGATTGAGTCTAATAGTATTGTTATGGATAGTCAGCCGGGATTTCATGTGATATTAGATCAACAATTTAGACATAAATTTTTTTAGGTTGAACAAAAGTGATGTTGTTCCAGACATGGTAAAAATTCAATGCTAGTTTTACTAAATTTTCTTTGCACACAACCTATATTCAAATAAAGAGAAATATGTTGATTTTTCAGCAATATAGAAGATTATTACAAATGCATATTGTCTTGTGTGAGGCATCATAGAGCAAAAGGTTGGAATGTATTATTTGGGATTCTAGTAGACCCTGGAAAGTTCAAGACAAATGCAAGGACGATTTTATCCAATCCTGGGAAGAACTCATGCAGGACAAGATTTTGGGGGAAAAAATCTTTGTTTACTGATATTGTTCACAAATACCATGGAGAAAGCTTTAGCACTACTATCTCAGCCTTGTCTATTTTAGATTGTTTAAGAAACTAAGTCGTATTATATATTTTACCATATACGAGGATTAGCTCAAACCCAGAACATGAAGTCAAAGCCAAGATCCTTTATCAATTTCTACCAAAGGATCTAGCCAAGGGATTGATCATTAATTTCTACTTGATCCTAACTGATTGATATAACTATATCATTCTAATAACGTTTTCTCGGATCTACCTACATGGTACACATTATGACTTTCAAAAACCTTTCCCACTTCCCATTTATAAAGTAGTCAACATTTTGTGTTTCTCGTTTTTTGTCAATTTCTCGCACGCCTCTAGTTTTAGAACTCACAAGGATACTCTTTGACTATAGATTGCAATTTGAGCTCGAAGTTAGTGAAAGACTAATGGCTTTCTGTTGAGTCAAATTACTTCTCGCCATTTAAGCTGATGTTAGTCCTGCATTGTTTTGCAAGATTCCTCCTTACATAATGTTTTTCCCTAATTTGGCTTTGCTTACCTTTATGTTTCATAATCATTTGCAAGTTTCACTTGTCAACAAGGACAGTCGACTGGGCCTTGGGTATCTACAGTTACATTGTCAAAGGTAGTTATGATTGTTTGCTTTTTTATATAATTGTATGTGTTGTAAAGTTTCTTTATATTCTTTACTTGAGTAACGTTTTATTGGGGTTGAGCTTAGAACCCTTACTGCCCGGTTTGTGTTTTTGATTTTTTTTGCTTAGGAAACTTGGAAACTATAAAATTTAGTTACAGGTGATTTTACTAGTATTAGACTCTTTTGCTATTGTGTCGGTAATTGTGATGGAGCCACAACTATAAAACCCTTTTGATGTTGCCACTAGAATCTATCAATGGAGCAATTTGTATTTGGGTTTAGCTTGATAAAAAGTAAATTGGGGGTAATAATAATTTTGTTTTAACTTTTTGTTCAGGAGGTATTGATATTGAATAATGGCGCAGCTGCATCTTTTGGGATCCGAACCCCTTAAAGAATATCCGAAAAGATATGAATCAATGACAGATGATAAAAGAAAGAAAAGAAGAAGATGGTCCAAAGTAAACTAGATGCAAATAGTAGCCCCTTTAGTTGTGGATGAGATCCAGCCAGTCGAAACAATAATCTCAAGAGGAAAACAGCAAAGTGATTCAGCTGGCAAATCAATAACATTCAGCTGGTCTTTTAGTTGTGAATGTCCATGCTCTTGTTGTTGAGGAGTTACGTGTGCCCTAGTACTTACACTTCAAAGAAGAACTCGTTGATGGAAGGTGACTTTACTTGCTTTTATTGTGTTTAGGATTTTATTTATCTATTCTAGGTTCGCTCGTAGATTTTGCTTATTACTCATTGCTTGACTATGTATGGTAATAAATTGAGAAAAACACGTGGTCGACATGACTAATTTGTTGAGGATCATATAGCCGACCCAAAACATTAGGGACCCAAGGATCTAAAATTAGCTTACTTATATATGTTTATTGACTTAATAATTTGAATGTGTACATTACCAGAACTTGTGCACACTTTGCATACATATTGTATTAAGTATTAACCAAGTGAATCACAATATTTACGTTGTCTCTTGCTAATTTCAAGCTAACTTGAAAGAGTCCTCTTCACACCCTGTCTGCTTGAAGACCCCTTAAAACACACCAACAACTTGCTACCAGCCAAGTTATTACTTAGTCCAATTCAAACGAAGTTATCACAATCAAACAATCACACTCGCATAAAATGTAAATATAAATAACACAATGATATGATAAACTGTAGAAACCAAACCGGGTAAAAAACCTGGGAGGATTTAATCTCAACTATTCTCAAAGTGTTCCGAATCTAGTATGAAAAGAATCAAGTTTTTACAATAGACTTCTATTCGCTAACATCCTAATGCTACCCACCAAGAGAGTTTTATCACATCACCACGTGCAAGCTCGGTGACTACGTACTTCTTTCTTGATTCTCTCCAGCAAGTACAAGCACACTGCTTGTGTTTCTTTGTTCACAAGTAAGAACTAATGATCAATGCTCTAAACGACTTCCTCGATAATCCTAAACTTGTGTAAAGGAAAGCTCCCTCGTCAGATCTCACAAGAGATTTACAACAGCATTATTATGACTGCTAAATGTGGCTAGGTTTGACTTATACCTAGGGGCAAACATAAAACCTAAATGTTTAATGAACTAGGCTGAGTTGGAATTCGTTAGTATCAGCTCCTCGCTCATTTTACTGATTCTGAGTCAAGCTTCATCGACGAACCCAAAGTTTTAAATATACCATCAATCTCTCGCACGCCTGAATCCAACTTTACATAAAATGTGCACACAAATCTTTGAGCAGCCCAAATGTAAGACTAAACAACCTATTTGACCTGCTGAGCCACACTGGTTACACATTGAATTCTAAATACATTAGTTCCAAGCTTTTGTAACCTAACAAACTCCCCATTTGGCAATCCGTAACAAAACACAATTTCTACAAAAATACATCACATAAATTTGAGATACATGTGAGGATATGTGAATAGAAATCCAAGTAATACTTTGCCAAAATACATCACATAAATTTGAAAGAGACTATCACCTAAAGAGTTACATCATATAATCCTTACATCTCCAGAGCCTGCTTGTAATCATGTAAGTTTCTTGATTTGCCTCTATATTGTGCTGTACACCAATTTTATTTGACTAAACTTATTAAAATAGCAAAGATAATGTACACACCAATTTTAAACGATTGAATTAATATAGTCCAATAATGTACACACCAATTTTAGTATTTAAACCGAGGCTACACCTTATGAACTTTTGTGCATGTGCTACACTTTCTCGAGCACAAAATCTTACGATATGCACGCCAAGGTGTTCATGGTTGGCCAGTGAACGTTGGTGAGATGGTTATTTATGCATTTCTCAATAAGTTCTGAACCGACAAACAAAGGCATGTAATTTCAAGATCAAGACAAAGTGATCAAAACTATAAACAACTTCCCACAACATGCACTACGAGCTCAAACTAGTAAAGTGCACAAATAAGCTCATCCGTTAAACAAGGTACAGAAATATGTTATAAAAAGATGCACATAGCCAATCCTTGATTATAAATCCAAGATGTGAAATACAAATACAAAAATTCCGGTTTTTAAAATTTATGACCAAAACAAAAGCACACATTATGCTTAATGAACATTGCAAAACTATGCATGATAAGATTAACTGCTATAGAGGGTACACAACAAGAAATATCAATTTCTTAATTAACTCATGAGTACATGTACAAACTAGTACATACCACACAAAATCGAAAATAGCTTAGCACATATATAACACATATTTATTCAAACAATGTCAAGCATGTTCTAAATCAAGAGAGATATTATAACCTGCGTAATCCTCAAAACAAATAAACAAGACAACCAAAAACAAAACAAACATGTCCACAAACAATTGAAAGAATTAAATCGTGGACAAGTCTCATTAATACTCACCTTTAGAGAATCTTTTTTCTCACCCATCTAACACGAGTCTTTGGCTTTGTAGGGAAAAATCCACGAAGCAGAGTGTACTGAGGGATTACACCAATCTTCCCGAGAAATGACCGAAATCCTAAATTTTCACAGTTTTCAACAAGCTTAAATTTTTCAAAAAGAATATGAAACAATTTATATGGACTTATGTGAGAAATATCATCACATATCCTAGATTGAAACACGAATGCTTAAATTACCTATGACAATTAGACTAATGTGACCGCTGACACCACAAAGTGGCAAGGTGAACAAATTTAAGAACATCGTAAGATTCCTAGTGGGGTTTTCGGTCAGCTGTGCTTTGGTTCTGGGCTCAACAAAGAACAATTGGTCTAATATGGACCAACAACACTACAAAGGTGACTAGGCAACAAAAACAGATTTATTATGTTTTCTAACAAAGAGGTTTGTAATTGAGTTTAGAAACTTCAAATATCACATCGAATTTTTACCTTTGTTCAAATCTAGCAAAATAAGTATTTTCTTTATTATTCTCTCTTAAATGAGTGTGGATATAAACTTTCTCGGCCTTGTGCTTAAAGAGAAACAAACACTTCAAGTATCATCGTACTGTGCTTGTACTAAAGCTACCTTCAACTTAGCTAGATTCAACTAAGTAAATGATTTTCAAAAATTCATTCTTTTTATTTAGATTCATCTAATCTAACAACCACTCTTTTTCAAGATTAGGCTGACGAATTCCCTTCCTTGAATTTCCTTAGCAATTTTCATAGATTTCAATAATTCCTACTAGCTTCATGCAGCACTAATAAAATCAACGTAAGATGAGCGTAAACATGATCGTAAAAGACACTTCAAATTATCCATGACAACAATATAATCGCCTTGAATGATCAAAAGATCAACAACAAGAGCTACCCGTTTCGATATCACTTGCTCGCTTTTAAGACCCTCAAACACAATTCGATTAACGTTATTAATAGCCGCTGTCATTTTGCAGTCCAAATTCCAAATTCAGGTTATCACAATGAAATAACCATACTCATGCATAAAGCGTTGAAATATAAATAAATAATGATATGATGACCCAAGAAACCGCAAACCCATAAAAACCTGGGAGGATTTTTAACTCATAGTTATTCTCGTAAACTGAATCCACTATGAAAGAATCAGTTTACATCAGATTCTAATCATTAACATCCTATTATTGCTACCCAAAGAAAGTATAAATCCTAATGATTACCTACCACGCAAGCTCCGAGACCACCTAACTCCTTCTTCTGGGATTTTCAGAAAAGCATGCTACACCCCGCTGTAAGCTTTACAGAGTTCTATGGTAAAAGCGAATCGAATAATCATCAAGTTTTTGAACGAATCTCCTCTTGATAATCCCAAGCTTGTGTAAAGGAAAGTTCTCGCGATCTCTACAAGAGATTTACACAAACAATAATATGAGCAATCATAAAAACGCATAGTTTGACTTATATACCTAGGGCAACAACATAAAACCCTAAACGCGCTTAATGAACTAGTATCGAAGCATGCTGGGAATTCGTAAAAACACATTTTCATTTGATTTTCATTGATCGAGCTTCCAAGTTTCACCGATCGTAACCAAGCCGAAATACACTATCACCCCGCATCGCCTGAATCCAACTTACAAAAGACACAACTTACAAGTCAAACAAGACTAAACAACTGCTTTTGATCATGGCTTGCCAACAATACACATTAGAATTGGGGTCATTATTATTCTAAATCTTTAGAACCTTAACAAAGACTGGTTTAGCATGCCTCTTTGTTGTTATTATTCTTTGTTTCTTTTCCTCAATTTAGATACACACACATATATAAAATTTTCTTTGTTTCTATATTTAATCACTTGCTGGTTCATTTTATGATATATTCACTACAAGCATCTCCTGCAGCTGAGCAATGTGTATTTATTTATTTTTTCAACACATATTTTGCTTTTGTTTTTCAAAGAAGCAATAAGCCAGTGAGGCTAGAATGCATGGCGGCAGTTGTTTCCTGGTTTCCTTAATTTCCTCTTAAGTTTCAATGTTTCTAGCTGCTAATGTTGTAATCATTTTTACAGTTGGGGGTTGCAAATGCTGATCTTCGCTGTTACTGCGAACTGCTACTTATTGGCACGGTTTGATATGTTTTTGATTTTGATTACTATGAATATATACTTTTAGACAGTGGCTTTGTAAGTTTTGAAACTGAGGTAACTCAGCTGCATATGGGGGACAGGACACCAGTTCTCTGGGGTGGTGGTGATTATACATAGTGAGTTTTCTATCAAAAAAATTATACATAGTGCGTTTATTTAGTTTATGTGGGAAACAACATTACCGATGTATCTTACCTTAAAAAACTAATGATATGTGATCTTTATAAGTTTTGATATTTGTGATTTGATATTGTGTTGCGTTTTTTTGTTTTGGCTCAATTTATTCCAACTGTATTCCCTTGTGTAATATGGGAAAAGTTTACGTTGATACTTATTTTGCTGTCTGTATGCAAGTAGTGCCAATATATTTGAGTTGTTTTTTTTAATTTATTTGGAGTTCCATATACGTAAGATGGTAAAATGGTCAGAGTAACATTTAAGTATTTTTAGAGTTACATTTTTTTAGAAAGATCACTGCTATTCAAATGAGATTGACTAAATTCTTTGGTTCCAGCAAGCAACCTTTGATTATAATAATTCCTGTTATTATATCATGACCAGAATGGTACAGCCTGTGGTCTGTACCCACCTTGGATTAAGTGATTTTTTGTTGAAACCTATAGTTTTTAGTATTTAGTGGTGAATTTGTGACTAGCTAGGAAAAAAAAAAATCCTTGTAGAGGTTTTAGCCGCATTTTTAAAACACGGCCAAATGTATCCTTATAGTTGTGTTTGGAAAATGCGGCTAAAACATATCCCAGGTTACGCAAGTTAGTAGAAAACGCAGCCATAGACCAAATAGGGCTATAGTTGGTGCTTTTAGGGTCTATAGTCGCGCTTTTTTTAAAACTAACCATAGCCCTCTGCTAGAAGTTTACGATGCAATCAACCCCGAAGATATTAAATTAACTGCTTTGATTCTCTTTTACAATTGTTAATATTGAATGTCATCCGATTGCCACGCAATAAATCGGCATCGAAAACGCTTATACTTTATAAGATGTTAGTTATACTACTTATACATATGCAGACAAACATCGCAGCAGTGTAAAATAAGGAAAATGGTTTCTAAAGCTCAAGACCTATTCACATTAATAACCCTCCTCAAACTCAAGGTTGAGTGAGAGACAAACTTAAGTTTGACAACCAAAGCATGAAGACGTTCCTCAGGGTATAACTTAGTGAAAAATATATGCGAGTCGATCTTGAGAGGAGATAGAGAGCAGCTTGAGAGTGCTATGGACAAGATGATAATAGAAAAAAATGATAATCACCCGGATATTGTTTGGTTCAGGAACATTTTCATGAATAATCCAATGGCACTTCGATTATTACAATAGTAAGTGATAGACAATGGACACAATTCCAAATTCTTGAGAAGCCATCAAGCAAAAAATCATATTTAAAGTACACTGCTGGCACTGAGATTCAATTTTTAGGCATTATGAACCACAATAATCTATTTTTACTTCAAGAAATCAAAGAATAACCAAAAGAAGTAAATATATAGATTGATCTGATTAATGTGATTTCTAGTCTAACTCAACATTAGAGTAATGGAGAACAAGAGAAGATTGAGCATATGTAGTAGTGAAAGTCATGAAAGAGAGTGAGTCTAAAGCCCTAGGCCTATATATGTCAACAACAATAATTATCTTCTACATTCAATATGTATACATCATCATTTTCATGGTATGTGAGTCTCAAAATCGTGAAGAATCTAAACGTGTATACATCGAATATACAATATAAGTTCTTCTTGTATAACCAACTTGGGCAGTGGTCAAGCATCATTTCCATTAATTTATTGAAATTTGCTTGAAGCTTCGGTCACAAAGTTTCATATATACACTACCAACCTAAGCTTTAATTGCAAATAGTAGTTCCTTTTCGGGCGACCAATCTTGGCCACATCTTATACGAAGTGAAAATATAGGGACAAGGGCCAAATACTTCTAGAACCAATGATTCTCAAAGACTATAACTTAATGCTGCATGAACTCAACGGACATGCTCAAGCATAAAAAAAGAAACCCCTATGACGGTTCATTGTTGGTAGACCTCATAATGATCAATTAATATATTATTAACATGTTCTTATCAGTTTAAAAGCATAACAAGTTCATAAAAAATGAGATAGTAATATAAGATTATAGTACGTGACAAGCATGCACAGGGCCTGCTATGTGAAAATGAGAAGACCCACTTAAAAGAATCTTCCTCTATAGTCAAAACTAACATGATCATATGATTAAAAACTGGAAAAAAAAAAAAAGAAAAAAAAAAAAAAGAAAAAAGCTATGGTGGATTTGTAACTTATTCTAGAAAATGCAGGTAGACCACAATCTCAAATTTTTTTATTATTGGAGCTCTTTATGATTCGAAGTGTTGAAAAATAGTTTAAAAAGGTTTGTTCTGGAACTAAAGATAAACTTAACTGCTTTTAGATGACTAGAATGGTATCAAGTTTTTTTTTTTAAAGACTATTCCTAATCTTCCTTGGTTAGAGATTCCGTACAGTCGGCGAGGTGGGGAAGTCGCTAGCGCAATGATGAGAAGAATCTTGTTTGAGGAGGGAGAAGAGGGTTAAATATACACAGACCTAACTGCGTAGGCGTTGAACCTTCTACAGCTTAATTACTTGGCAAACGCACTCTAAATAGTAATTATTCTATTTAATGCATAAGATAATTTTTGCAGGGAGAGTCACACAAACACAATGGGAAAGAGAAACTCCGAAAAGTGAAAACGGAAAGAAATAATATTTGTCATGTGTGTTATTGTTGTACACAAACATTATATATGCAAACAAGAATATATTCAATTCGTGGAGAGAAATTGTAAAGTTTTTTTTCTTTTTTTTTTCCTTCTTCTTCATGTTTTTTATAATAATAAAAAAGAAATTATAAAATTTAATGTATTTGCGATTTTTTATTTATTGATAATTTGATATATTCAATTTTTTTTTTTTTGTTAAATTTAAGTTTCTTAATAACCCTTAAAAAAATTTCCTAGAGCTGCAATTGTTGGAAGACACGTCCTTCAACTTGTGTTTGATGTATATCAACTTTCTGGATTAATAAAAGTTTCAATTTCGCTTCAAATATAAAAAGAATATTAAGGGTCTGTTTAGATACTGATTATTTTATTGAAAACTGAAAATTTATTACTAAAAATATTGTAACAAAATAATTTTTAAAACATAAAATACTATAGCAATGAGTGATTGCTGCGTTTTTCATTGGTTCAATGGTTCATAAACAATGCCATGGGATCCTAAAAAAATGCAAATCACAGCTTAATTACTTGGCAAACGCACTCTAAATAGTAATTATTCTATTTAATGCATAAGATAATTTTTGCAGGGAGAGTCACACAAACACAATGGGAAAGAGAAACTCCGAAAAGTGAAAACGGAAAGAGTGTCCGCGTGGGATAGTGGCGGGTACTGATTAACACGTGGAAGACATTAGATACACGTGGCACACTTTGATTGAAGCAATGAGGTTTGGTGGGAGCCTCACAAAAAGTGGATTGTTTTTTAATGAAAAAAATTATTTTGCTTTTTTGCAACTTTTCAAGCCAATCTTGATGGTGCCCTCAAACAGTCTTGTGCTGTGAGTGGGTGTTACCAAATCCCACTGACATGTCTGCCTGCCATAGTAGAAGAAGAAGAAACATAAAAAGTTTATAGGAACACAAATATTTGAATAAAAATTTTACATCAGAATAATGTGTCAAATTGTAATAGAGAGAGGTAAAAGAATGAATTCAGTACAATATTGAATTTAAATAAGCATCAGTAAAAGCGTGTTAATTCAGTTATTGTAAAAAATATTGTAAAATTTTGTGTGTATAAGACAAGAACAGGCATGAGAAAAAAGATGAGAAAAAGAAAAAAGAAAAGGAAAAGGAAAAGGAAGGAAGAAGTAAGACCCACAACTGGATGCCTAAAGGGTCCCACAAATGGTGGGGGGATGTGATGCCTTGTAATTGTTGAGCGTGGGATGACTCCACTGAGGAATTTTTGTGGGGATTCCACTCTTTGGTTTCATCATATCATATCCCATGTTTGTCTTTGTCTCTATCTTTGTCTTTGCGTGAATATAATTATCTTTGTCCCAATTTAATTTATAACAAGTGACCTTACTGCCTCTGCCACCTGCCTCTTGCCTTTGGTCGACTTATTAATTAGTAAATGTTAAACAAAACACAAGCCAGCGGAAAATATTCCTTTGTGGGAATGTTACCTTTCATTCAACTAATTACAGCAACAGCTAGCCTACAGGGGTTCATTAGCCACAATTATGTCATTTGTCAGTCAGTCAGTCTATTGTTATGCTCATACCTATGCTCCAAAGCGCTTGCTCTCTATTCTAGTCTCAAATAATTAGAATTAATAATAAGAATTTATTAATGTATGCCTTTAAAGCATATATTAATTAACTATTTTAGAAAATTTTTTATTGAAAAAAAAAAAAATAATTCACTGTTTTGACAGCTTTTTCAATTTCTCATAAAAAATTTCTCAAAATAGATGGTTAATGTGTGCCTTAAAGGCACACATTTAATAATATGCTTTCGACCTAGTCCGGACAAAATATAAGATTAAAAAAAAAAAAAAAAAAAAAAAAAAAAAAAAAAAAAAAAAACCTGTCCTTGTCAACTTTTTGCACTTTGCACCCTTCACTCCTCTTCATCATTGAAACTTTTACTAAGTTTTCTTTTTGAGAAAAATCCAATAGAATGGAGGAGGTAATAACTACTTTTACGGGTTACATGTGGTAATTAATGGTCTAAACAACGGTTATCAGTAACAAACGAAAACCCAGATAAAACCCCACTGATATGGACTCTATATATCCTAAGTAATCGATTTATTAAAGATAATATTTGCATTTGTTTCAATATATTAATTCTTTAATTTCCTGTTCAACCTCAGCCCCCTTCTGTTGATAGGATTTCGCAAGAGTTAAACACAAAGAAACAAAAGTTTGGAGAGGAATTATTGTAAGAGTATCATTCTCTCATGAAGCATGGAGCCTCTTATTCTTAATGAGTGGTCAGGAACATTATTTGGAAAGATATTATATTTCTTTATGATGCAATTACAAAGTCCAAGACGCTCGTTCGTTAGCTTCAAATGGGCATAATGGTAAAGAAACTGATAAAAAAGTAGAGCGCCAAAAGCTCTTTGGTTTGCAACCTTTTCCTGTAATGGAGAGACAAAGAATACGAATATTTTTAAAACAAATATGATGCACAAGATGTTTTGGTCTTTAAATATATTCATTCATTGCTATTTGCTAGGGCGGTTCACAATCATTTTCACAGCCCTCGTGATATGTTTAAAGAAACCTTATTCCACCTTTCTGAAATGTTTTTTTTTAAGTCAATTGCTTTAATAATCCAAGGATGTAGGTTCATTAAGCAAGTCAAAACCTTTTTCATAATTTCACTTTCAATGTGGAGGTCAAGACTAACGTCTATATCTTAGAAATTTTGAAGAGCTAATGATAGATTTATGTCGTTTTATTCATCATTTTAAATAACAATATCAACCAAGCTTTATTAGTCTAAAAGTTTTTTTAGTAGGTAATGGTAATGGATTCTCATCGGAGTAATAAGCATCCGCTATATGTAATTCTTTTCCATAATTTTATTTTATCTAAACTCATCATTATTGTTACCTTCTTAATTTACACATTCTTTCTTTTACTACTTCTAATGTTATTTTAGGTAGTTTCTTAAAAAAAAAAAAAAAAAGAAGTTATTTTAGGTATTCTTATACATTTTGTTTTGTTTTGTTTTCTCAACTTGAATAAATTTAATCTTCATTATTTGTGCATTAATTTCTAACTTTCCTTTACCTATGACTAATCTATTTTAAGTGATTCTTTCGTCTTTTTATCAGCAAAGACTGCCAATATCTTTATTCATCATTTTCAATGGGGGAAAAAAATTCCTCAATGGAGTCATCGATCCCATGCTCTCATCATTTGATTCCCTCTCATCTTTTTCACATTTGCCTTATATGTTAAAATTGTCCATGTTGTTTCAAATGTGTCAGCTCAGCTCTTAACCTTTTTGAATTGTGACAAAATAGTTTTTGTGGTTTAGTGGTGGCCGCTTATGAGTAAGATAGGAAGGAGTAATTCTTAAGTACTCCCGGAGCACGGAAAATGGTGCTCCCTCCTCTCACATTCATGGTGGGGTCCGCTTCAAGGGTAAGAAATTACGATTGTTAAGTCCAGTGGTTTTTTTTTTTTTTTTTTTTTTGGATTTCAATACCAACTGTGTTCTTTTCTAATTTTAGTTTACTTGAGTTATTTATTTTTTTATTTTTTAAATAATTTTTTCAAGGCACATGGCAACCCATGTGGCATAAAAAATAATTTTCTATTATCTCTTGAGTTTTTTTTTTTATAAAAATTTATTCATGACATGTAATAATATATATATATATATTTATATATTATATATATATATTCTACTCTAACCTAATCTAAGTGTATATATGTGTAAAGTTTTCTCTTAGAGACTTGAATCTCCTAAGAACTTTGTACTTATGAAATGATCATTATTGATGATCTAACACATTTGCAACTTTTTTTTTTTTAAGTACTTTAGGATTTCAATTGGGTTAGGTTTCTATTAGGCTAATAATTTGAAAGCCTTATTAGAAATTTAAAAAAAAAAATGCTAAAAGTACTACAAAATGTTCACAATATTTATAATGTGAAAATAATTGTGATTGATGAATTTCAATAATGTAATTGTAGGGACTCAAAAAATAAAGGCCCAAGCCCACTTAGAACAGTGGTACCTTGTCCCTCAAATCAAGCCCAAACAATAGAATTTTTAAGAGAGTGGGTCAATAACTCAAGTGCATTACAAGAATGAGTCCAAGTCTAAGACCGAAGAGTCCAAAGTAGCAGATAAGCGCAATTGGAACAACAATTGAGGATAATACCCTCCTCTGGCAAATTCGAGGATTAATTTCTTGTATATGAGTTTAGTTCTAGTTCTTTACAAGGTA
Organism: Notholithocarpus densiflorus; assembly: GCA_030021035.2. Classification (NCBI taxonomy): domain Eukaryota; kingdom Viridiplantae; phylum Streptophyta; class Magnoliopsida; order Fagales; family Fagaceae; genus Notholithocarpus; species Notholithocarpus densiflorus. The sequence continues at coordinate 69,893 of JARYZH020000647.1, forward strand.
ATTTTGAATTCTCCTCACTGGTTTCTTTTTTACTTAGAAAATGTTCCTCCCCTTTTTCTGGGGGGTTCCCTTCCTTTTATAGTTCATTCCCTTGCATCCCAACCCTCCACATGTATGTCCTAGGGCATTTCTTAGGACACTTGTCCCATCAAGACTCTTCTGGAGGTGGTAGAAGGAGTTGTTAGCTGTGAAGTTACTGTTCAGGGATCATTTTCACATTAATGCAGTTGATGAGGTTGGTGTTGAGCATTGAATGTGGAGGCGGGAGGTGTCTCCTTCAGGAAACTTCCTCTTACCAACCTTGTTTCAATTGCTATCTCTTCTCTTATCCTTGGGCTTCTAAGGGATGTCAGTTGTCTTGATTCTCTTGCTCTCCTCAGGTAGGCGAAGTCCTTGGAGTTTGCTTACCCGTCTTGGCCTAGATTGGGCAAATTAATCCTCGGCTGGGATTCCTCGATCCTCAAACCCCCTACAGTAATTAATGAATGTTTGATTTTTTTTTTTTTTTAATATGTCAGTTTGTAAGCTTATAGTAAAATTTGTAATGCCCCTAACACCACTAATAAAAAGAAGTGTACAACCATTTGAAAAAAAAAATCAAATTTTTTATAAAATTTTGAGCATTTTACAATGGAGACTGGTCTTTTTTCTAGGGGGTAATTTTTTGTTGTTATTGTGGTGGTGGTGGGGCCTTACGGCTAGGCCTAAGTTGCCAACTTTTTTGCTAAAATAAACTTCAATATGGTCAGTCATTGTGGCTCAATTAAACTAGAGCAATTTTTTTCAACATAAACTGGTTACATGCATTTATTATTTTCATACCCAAAAAAAGACAAAAATAGGAATTAATTACCTTATCCTGTATGATAACTAAAATGCCCTCACTTTGTGGCAAAAGATCGAGTTCGCAATGCATGTTTTTTCATGAACATTTGCTTTTCATTTCTTTTCGTTTCTTGAGATTTGATTGCTCAATTTGCTAGTTATTGCGTAGACATGTAGTTATAGTTTTTTCCTCGATGGAACAATTAGTCACCCCAGGCCAAATAAACTTTGGTAATCGACCTATATATTATCTTTAATGCTACCAATCAATATGAAAAACCCAAATCCCATATGAATAATCGTTATTTTGTAGTTTTTGATTTCTCATCAATGGTCATTGGATAACATGTAGTCTAAATAAAAACAATTCATATAGAAGTTGTTTCCATGAAGGTAACAAATCACTTGGCCAAATAAACAATGATAATCGAAATTTATATTTTATTACAATTATTGGCAAATCCATAGAAAACCTAAAATCTCATCTGACCTATACAATCAAACCTAATTTAGTATTCCATTTTATAATTATACACGAGTGTTTGTTAACCAGTCAAACAAGAAACATTTTTTTTCATTAAAAAAAAAAAAAGAAACCTTTTTTTTAATGTTAAAATGAGAATTTAATGGTTCACACTTTCTTCTATGTAACATATCTACTTAATCTTTTTTTTATAGAAGAGCATCTACTTAATCTTAATTGTTCATCTAATAATAAAAAATATATTGAGTAAGAAAATATCCTATGTTGTTAACTATATTGTCTCGACTAATGTTAAGTAGATATGGTACATAGGAAAAAAAAATGTATATTATAAAATGACCAAATGAGATTTTCAATATATATATATATATATATATATATAAAAATCCAATGCTAATTAAAATACTTTAATAGAATATTCTCACAATTCTGATCGATGAGATATGGGTTCATTCCTTTTTATTTAATAATTTTGGGTGATAAGGTCATAAAGCTATTCACATGAATTTCACAAACACCAGGCGTGCTTGGTGCTCTCCACTACCACCAGTAATGCATACACAAGAATTTCCTAAGATTGGCAGCTGGGGACATGGTGCACTTTTGGCTGTGTGGGCTGCTTGGTGCTCCAAACTCCAAAGGCTATTTTATTTTTTCTTTCTCGCATTGTGTCTTAAAAAGTGTGGGGCTCTTAAGTGTCATGCCGTCAAATTGTCTTGCACACGTGCTACTAGTGCTTGAATGTGACCTTAAAGTGGTATAATTATAAAGATGATAAGATTTTGAAGCTTTCATCGGACACCAAGTACCCAGTGTTTGGTACATGTGCTTGGGAGCATTATTATTAAGAAGATTACTCTTTAGTGACAGGGGAGAGAGGGACCAGCAAAGCGGAAATAATAGTAATATAGGTTTCCATGATATGGACCAGTGCATTGCATCCAATTAATATATGGGTTCCTTGACTTGAGTTGAGAGACGAGATTAAATCAATGGAAATATATGCTAATGCTCTATAGTACTAGTCTACATATGCTTTGTTAATGGGAGGGATTTGGGATTTGATTTTGGTTTGTATGCGATCGAGCTTGGAATTTTCTGATCATGCTACATCAACATTCGACTGGAGAATCAGCCCGACTAAGTAATGGCACGCTTCTTAATTCCTCAGTAAAAGTAAAAGGAGATTATTCAACCAAAAAAAAGGAGATAGGTGCCCTTACTCTGTTTATGTCACTTATTGTCACGTGCCTAGAAATAGATGATGATGCATCATCATGCATCCCATTGGAAAGCTGCGTAGACTATGCATTTGGATAAACCCAATAAATCGTGGTCATATTATTTATATTAAAAAAAAAAAAAAAAAAACTAGTAATATGTTTATATCCTCATGGTGATAACGTGGTGAAGAAATTTTATAGGCCAAAATAAAAATGGATACGGTAACTCTGCTCCCGAATGCAAATTCCTCCAAGTGGCAAAGGATTTCATCAAATTTTATATATTTGAATATATAAACAAATGGCACTATAATTTTTTTTTTTTTGGAGTTTGAACTTTGAACCATAGCCTTAAGAAAGGAATTTAGGATTTATTAGTGGACAACACAATATATGATATTCAAATCCATTTTGTGTGTTGAAAGTAGAAAGGCGTGGTCAAACCATTTTCTGAATAATGTGGAAAAGGTGGTGCATGATGAATGAAGTCGACTAAACCCACTATCACATCAACCCCCAAATAAAGAAGATAAGGCATATGCTTGAACATTATTTTTGTTTACGTAAAGAGATTAAAATGGACAAAGCAATCCCTCCCATCCCAACCCCCCACTCATCCTCCCCACTTTCTCCCACCCACGTAACAAAAGGAGAAAATTATTCAGTGATTTCGAAAAACAAAGATCATCCATTTGACCTCGTACCCCTGTGCAACACAAGGGTGGCGCATCATTATATTTAATGGCCGACATAAGTTCGATATACCAAACAATTATACTAACATCTAATACAAAATCTTATGTAACATTCCTGTCATGTATTTGTAAGATTTATATTAAGCGTGTTCAATTCGTGTCGTGTTAGCTAGTATGATTAATAAATAAATTGTGCTCTCGGTTATTAGCAAAAATAAAAAATAAATTGTGTTAAAATTGAAGAATTTTATTTTGAGTATTAAATGAGTTGTGTTCTTGTCGACCCATATAATCAAATGCTTCTAACTCAACACAATATGCCCATTTATGTTCTTTCTCATGAAAGTGGGGGTTCTCTCTTATGTAAACAAGTGTTCTATCTATTGGTTGGTTGACAAATTAAGGTGACTTATTCTCCCAAATATAGCGGACATAGATTAGTATTAATGCAAAATGGTGGACGGGGATCTGGTAGAAGGATTGCAAAAACATGAAGTTGACCATAGATGAAGAAGATGATATTGTAATTATAGGGGAGAAGAGGGCATCAATTACCACACTTTGTCATTGATGTGGTCATTTAGGGGCTTTAAAAATAGTTTTCAGTTTTTAAAAACTAAAAATGATGGATCTCACTATTAAATCATGTGTTCGGTAACAGAATTGTGAATATGGTTTTCAAAATAGTGTTAAAAATATGTATTTTGAAAACAGTTTTCAATGGCATTGTGGTCATTTAAAAATATGTATTTTGCAAACCACAGTATTGTCTGTCTATTGTTGATGTCTATTGGAGCAAACCATGACATTTTCCAGCTTCTCTCTCATTAATCTCTTTTGGTTTTATCCAAAATTTTCTCTTGCCAAGGAGCAAACCACAATATTGTCTTTATCTATTGTTGATGTCTATTGGAGCAAACCATGACATTTTCTAGCTCCTCTCTCATTAATTTCTTTCGGTTTTACCCAAAATTTGTTGCAATTTATTTTGTGATATATCTTATGAACGTATGTGAAAAGTTTGGATGATTGATGATAGATTTTGGTACTTTGATTTGTCATGGTGGTGTTTTTTATACTTCTCTTTCCTTTGTACGGTTTGCAAAGGAAGAAGAAATGAAAAGAAAAACATATGATTTTTACTTTTATGACCACTTAAATGTGAGATAGATATTAAAATCCTTGGCATATATACAAATTTTGGGCCATGAGAAGTCAAACATGGAAGGCCCCACTTCTTTTTTTCACTTTTTTGCTTGATTTTCGAGTGAATTGTGAATGGATGATGGTGTTTATTTGGTGACAGCTTTCAACTTTTTGCTTTTTGCCTTTTGTCTTAACTTTATTTCAAGAGTCCAATTAATGAGTTCTCTTAAGGTTTTTTGTTAGTGAATCATTTTAGGATAACTTTTATACCACTTTTATGGGAAGCATAAAAAAAATTAAAAAAAAATCAGTTGCTTTTTATTATTTCTCGTAAACAGTTTCCAAAGGTATTTTCTAAATGAATGTCCCTATGGCATCCGTTAACAAAATCATTATTTCAAATATCTAACTTTTAGATTTTTGACAATAAGCTAGCTTTTAACTTTTTGTCCCACATTATGTAAATAAGCTATTGGAAATAAGTTGTACCCAATGCACACTAATGCCTTCCCTTCTCTCCTATTAACCAAACAATGGAAACCCAACCCTTTCCTTCATGCTCCTCTTTACATCACCCTTTCCTTCATGTTCCTCCTCTTTCTATCTTTCTCAACGTTGAAAGTGTGATAATTGAAATGCCTCTATATAGAAGAACCTTTGAGACTTATACTTCCACACAAGTTACCAACTTTCGTGTATCGCATGGCTTTTTTGGTTAAAAAGGAAGACAAGTGGTATTCTTTGTTGTGTCATAAGGATATTGAACTTTTGATAAGTTAAGGGTCTGTTTAGTTGGAAAGATTTTAGAAAGATAGAAAAAATAAGAGAGAAAAGTGGAGAGAATTATTTTTGTGGATGTTTGGTTGGAGAGAGGAGAGGAAGGAAAATTGGTGGGACCTAGTGGTCTGTTTGGACTGAGGGAGAGTGAGGAGGAGTAGAGTAAAGTAAAATTGGCCCAAAATTAACCTATTTTCAACCAACTCTACTCTACTCCCTTCCACTCCCTCTCCTTTCAATCCAAATAGGCCCTAGGTGCTTTCTCCTTGGTAGGGCTATCCAATCGGTTGGATGACCCGACCAAATTGACCGAACTTGCCCGACCCAAAGCCCAACGGTCGGTTCCAGATACCTAAGTATGTCGGATGCGGGTCTAACTATTACAAAAACCGAAGTTTCGGTTTGAGTGACGGTTTAAAAGTTTGAAAACCGTAGCAACCAACCCAACCGAAACTACTACTCCATCTATAGATTTAATTTCACTTTCACGTGGGTGGGTAAGTTTTTCCATGATGGAATATACTTTTGTGTTTTGTCATGTTAGAGCATTCACACCAGCTCGTGGATACTCATCTAAAATACAAAAAGTGCTCCAATTTACACATTTTATCCCAAAATCCTTCCATATCAGTTCTTGTAAAAATGTCTAAATATACATGATATCTTGCAAAATGAACAGTAACCGTGAATACATACACAGTTACTGTTCACATGTAAACGATTATTTTATTTTATTTTCTCTCTCTTCTATCAAACTACTTCTCTCCCCCAACCATTACAACAACCCAGCGCGCCAGAATCAACTAAAAATTAACCCAAACACATCTACAAATTAACCAAAATTAACCCAAAATCAACAGAAAATTAACCCAAACACATCTACACAGACAAATCAACACAGAGATACACTTGCTCAAAAAAAAAAAAAAAAACACAAAGATACACAAACACACCCACACACAAACAAACCCAAACGGACAAACAACAAAGAGAGATCGGTGCTTGACTGGAATGATCGAAGCTCGTGGGTCTTACTTGATCGGAGCTCGTGGGTCTCGCTTGATCGGAGCTCGTGGGTATGGGTCTTGCCTGATCGGAGCCTGATCGAAGCTAGGGAGATACACTAACGGATCGGTGCTTGTGGATCGGAGCTAGGGAGATCGGTGCTTGTGGATCGGAGCCGTGGAGATCGGTGCTTGCCTGATCGGAGCTGTGGATCGGTGCTTGTGACCGAGATGGTGTGGATTAGACCGAGAGGGAGAGTTGATTCAGAAATGAGTATAGAGATGGAGATCAGTGGATTGGAGAGGCGTTGTGGTGCTTGTGATGGCTGTGGTGTTGATGGAGTTCTTGCTCTGGTGCTTCTGGGTTTTGACCGTGAGAGAAAGAAGAAGAAAGAAGAGGAAGAAAAGAGAGAGGAAACGGCAGAGATAAAGAAAAAGAAAGAAAGAAGAAAGAAAAGGAGGTATTGGAAAAAGAAATAGGTAAGTAAAATAATATTAAAAAAAGAATATAAAAATATTATTTATATAAAACATAGTGTATAATAGATGAACTGATGTGTATGTTTTATAAAAATAAATGTGTAAAATAAAAAAAGTAGCTTTTTTCGTATAAAATAGATGATAAGTTTACACGAACGGGTGTGGATGCTCTTAGTAGGCAGTAGCTATTCACCACAAATTAACTATAAAAAATGTTTTGTTATGTCAATAGCTATTCAATGTCAATAGCTTTTCAAAATTAACTATTAAAAAAAAAAAAGTTTCTAAAAAAAAAAAAAAAAAAACTATAAAAAATTTGTTTGAATCAATGTTAAGGCAGTAGCTATTCACGTTACTTTGAACTTTGAATCAATGTTAGACAGTAGCTATTCACGTGAGCATTAATGACTTTGTCCTATTGTAGTTGTTGGGCTCAATGCAATTTCATCTTAATAACCAAATGAAAACAATAATATTAATGGCTCCATATTCATAGTCCCAAACTCAGAATTTCGGAGAAATGTGCAGAATAGCTGTGTAAAGGGGTTGTATATAGTTAGTTAGGCAACGTTTGAAACAATAAAGAAAAGCAGCATCTCGAGTTTTAGAAACTCGAGATCCATATTAAAACTTGAGTCCCAAATACTCGCTTTACGAGTGTTTGGAGACTAAAAATGCCACATAGATCTCGAGTCTTTAAGACTCGAGTTCCATGCAAAAATTTTTTTTCCTATAGTGGCGTTTTTAAGCCTTACAATGACGTTTTAAAGCCCTATAGCGGCGTTTTTCTGCAAAAAAAATTTATAAGTGATCACCCCATACCAGGTTTAGGGAGCCCTATAGTGGCGTTTTTAAGCCCTATAGTGACGTTTTAAAGCCCTATAGCGGCGTTTTTCTGCAATTTATGAAACTCGAGTCTTTAAAACTCGATTTCCACGTGGATTTTTTTCCAATTCAGAACCATTCTCTTACAAATCGAGACTTAAAAACTCGAGTTTTATCTTGGAACTCGAGTTTTAGATACTCGAGATACTAGTTTTCAATATTGTTTTGAAACGTGACAACTAACTAAATTTTTTGATATTTATTGTTATTTGGAAAGGGTGTTCCAAATTTCTCTTTAAAGTTCAAACCGTAGCTTGACTTTTCCTTACCATCCATGACCATTGTCAATGAGTTTCGCTTCCCGTTTTGCTGATGAGTTTCGCCTCATGTTTGTTAACATGTGTTGGGTGTTCTCTCTCTTAAGTATGATTTCAAAATCTCATTTTTCTTTTTATCTTCTCTCATTTCTCCCCTAGTCTCCTTATCTTCGATCCAAACTCATAAATATTTGTTTTTTTGCCATTTCAAGCTCTTTCTTTGGTTGATTTTTCCCTCTCTTTTTGTTCTTTTCCTTCAAACTGATCACCAAACAAATCCAAACCGCCAAACCAAAGAACCAAGACAAACGGTTTCATTCGACCATTCAGTTGACAACGGGTGAGAAATCTGTTCACCCGACCTGAGCGAGTCAAGTGACAGTTTGACCCCAAACTCAATCCGCCCGACCCATGAACAGCCCTATCCTAGGCCCACCAAAAATCCAATCTATCCAATTTGGAGAGAAAATGAGAGAAAAAAAAAGAGCTTTATTGCAAAGGACAATTTTGACCCCCTTTCACCGAACTTTTTTTTTTTTTGGCTAGTCATTGCTCCTATCCTGTTACAATTAACTTTAACTTTTTTGTTTTCCGTCTTTATCCAAACTCTAATCTAAATAAGTAAAAGCTACTGGCGTTCTATTTTTAATTTTTTCCACAATTCATTTGGGATTTTTTCTTTTTCTTTTTTATTATTTTACTTTAACTAATGTAATTAATCACATTTTTTATATATAAAAAATAAATATAGAGATATAAGTTAAAATAAAGTAATAATTATATTGCCACTTCCAAAATGTGTCCAATTATTTCTTATATACCATGTAATTGGGACATAAAAATAAATTAATACAAAATACATTTTTCCATCCTCTCGCTTTTCTTTTCAACCAAACAAATGAATTTTCCATCTCTCCACATTTCCATCCTCCCAAGTCCCAACCAAACACATATAAGAGAATTAAATCTCTTCTATTCCTTTTTCATTTTCTATCCTCTTCACCCCTCCAACCCCTCCAACCAACCAAACAGACCCTAAATGCTGAACTTTCTCTAGACAATTTATGGGCCATTTGGTGCCAAAGAATCAGGTCATTAGTTAAAGGGCAATCACCTTTTGCACCTCTTATGCTAGAGAATTGGGATAGCTAAAACCGTGTTAATGGTAGCGATGCAGATCTCTAATTGGAGTAAAAACGTTATTTCAACTTGAGCAAATTTGGGTAGTTCAAAAGTGTAGTTCCTAACTAGCATATTTGTTTTTGTTATGATCATTGACATAGTAGTGGCACTTAGGGAGACAAATTTTGTAACTAAATCTCTATACAAAAGAGGTTTTTTTTGCAGGTTTGCTACCATATGTCTCAAGGAGGCAATGAGTTACCTTATGCTCAGGCTAATCCTTGATAGAGCCACTCAGCTGGGATTTTTGTAGACTTGGAAAATACATGATATGAAATTTGTGGAGGACAAAATGTCATAATTCAACATTAAGGGCATATAGTTAGGAATTTCTTGTGATTGTTAATGGTGAAAATATATTTGACATCAAAATATTCTGTAAAATAGCATTTTGGGACAATCTACAATCTGGCCTTACTATAAGTAAGGCCATGCAAAATAGCAAGGCATCAAAACCAACTACCCAAAATGTCCTTCCCCCACCCCAAGAAGAATCCGACTAAATAGCAAGGAAAATTAATCACCAAGATTAACTCCTCTTACCATGAAAACAAAATTGAAGTCAGCAGAACTAAAATCTGAAAACCCTGACAAGAAAGCTTCTTCAAAGTATCTAGTATTCTCAAGCCCGGAAATAGAATAAAACAAAAAGCTATGATAAGGGAAAACATGAAAGTTGTGCAGAAACATCCATTTCTGGTTTTATGCTACTGCAAGTTCTGAGGGTGTTGACACAATTGCAGGAGTGTACTCCTCTTCCTTGGGAGTGTGGATGGTGACCAGATCAGGCAATGGTGTAGTTGGCCCCATCTTTCCCTTAGGATCCCAGTCAAGCATGATCTTGACCTTAATACCAAGTACACCCTATAATCATTAAAAAGGGAGGAAAAGATAACACATCAGTAATATAAATTATTATTAACCATGTAAAAAAACATAGCCTGACCCAAGAAAATAAACAAACCAAATTATGGAAAATCTTCAGCAGCTGCTATCAAATCAAGCACCATAATTAAAATATAGAAGCTAGCAATGAGACTGACCTGTCTAAGAAGAACGTGTCTCACAGCTGAGTCAATGTACTCTTTGACAGGTTGACCAGAGGATATCATGTAACCATCCTTGAACTTCATTGACTTGGCACGCTGAGCTCGGAGCTTCCCACTCACTATGACCTGAGTGAAGATTTAAGTAAATTAAAATTAAAATTAATTCCAAAAAGAAACACACCCACACTTAAGGAAAAAAAAAATCCTGACATACCTCACATCCCTTCGCCCCATTCTCCATGACAAATCTCAAAACACCGTAGCAAGCCCTAAAACATGAGAAATCCACACCCAAAATACATCAGGAACAAATATATGCTTCAAAAGAAAGGCCAATAACCAGATTTTTTAACCAGTATGAACAGAAAATTGGGGTGAGGCCCAAGTACACAGGCCTCACAGGGAGTATACTACGAACACTCCAAAGGAAAAAAAAAATTAACAGAGATACAAGCAGTACAGAACAGTTAAACGAACAGAATCAATAAAGAAGGAAGACAAATGAGCTTGTTGTCACTCGAATAGTATTGCCACAGGCTACAATTTAAGTTGAATTATCAAACATTCATAAATAATCATCTTCAATTACTTTCACATGGTGTTCCAACTTCCAAAAGGGATGATAATAGAACATTCAACAAAAGACCTTGACAATCCATCAGACAATTGCCTATCCATCATAAACTATGGAAAAATTTGCAATGACTACCCACAACACAAATTAACTACATTTCAATAAAGGTAACCGCGCAAATAACAATAGGAAAAAAAGATGTGGAATGTGGGAGGGTTTTCCAAACTCCAAGCACCTTGATAATAGCACAAGAAGCCTGACTAACTCCAAAATCTTTAATGTGAGCATTGATATGGAACCCCTAGGCTCATGTGGCAAGGCAAAGAGGGAAACCAATGCTAGTAAGGGCGGGCCTGGATTGTAAGACATGCAACATACACATAACGGAAGAACCAAAAGAATTTCACAGGTACTTAATATAAATTACAGAAAAGATTAGAAGAATAGGGGGGACATTATACAGGTGAACAGTATCTGTATAACTACGATATGCATACAAAGGTCTTTTTTTGTTTTTGTTTTTAATTTAGTCATTGTGTACGTAAATCAACTTTGAGCAATTTCAATGTTTAACCCCATCTTAATGAAAAACTCCAATACTAAGAGTTTCAGTATAGCTAACAGGGAAGAATGGCAACAATGCAGTACAAATTACAAAATAAGGAAACCTAAAAATATATTGAAAATGGAAAGAGACACAAGATGAAAATAATATTTATTTTAGGTGAGAAAATTGAGATTTACAGTTTCAGAAAATCACACTACCATATAAGATTAAATGCTACAATCTACAAATATATGCAACGATTGTTAAAGGAAAAACACATCTAAGTATTCCTTCCCACCTTAAAGAATGAAGGTACAATCATCAAAATATTTTCCATCCAACCTTAGTCCAAGGGAATATGAAATCCATGCCTTGGCTTAAACAGAAAGATGGAACCATAAAATATAGTCATCCTCAGACACAAGGCAGGTATTCATAAGTAACCTACTTGCTGTAAAGATGACCTGAATAAGTAAGATTAGTGAGGCATAAGAAAAGAACAACAGCATTATCAAACAAGTTAAATGCACAAGAAAGCATATTCAATTAACAAGAAGCTAATAAAAATAGCTATTATATCAAATGCATGAAAAAAAAAACACATTAAACACCCACAAAAATAACTCCATAATTTTTTTTTTTTTAAAAGCTCATTAGAAAGACAATGACAATGATTTTAATGTACCTTCGGACAGCAAGGCCACCAAGAAGCTTGTAGCGGAGAGACTCAGCCTGAGCAATGGCACAGAGACCCCTGTTGTTAACCTTCTCAGCATAGAGCTCCACACTGTTCTCTGGGAACTTGAACCGTTTCTGAACAACAGAAGTCAGCTCCCTAATTCTTCTTCCCTTTTCACCTGATAAACCAACCAACCAAACCATTGTGTTGAATTTGAGTTCCATAGATGAAAGGGCCATGTAATTGTACCTTGGAATATAATATAATCAAATAGGCATAATTTATGATAATCCAAATAGGCATAATTAAGACACTAAGTTGGTTGCTTTTCCCTAAATCTTCTATTAGCCGATACCTAACATATATATGCATGAAAAACTATAAGATCGATGTCCAATTGACTATGAGATAGTCCTAAAATATTTTAAACTTTCAACGAATTTACCCAGCAAGCAAGCAAGAAAGAGAGTGTATTATAGATGATACCAAGAACATTCTGAGTACGAGTGGCCCTGATAATGATCTCAGTGCGCATCGGAGTGACCCTAACTTCGACGCCGGAGTAGCCATCCTCAGCAAGCTCTCTGGTCAGAACCTCATTGAGCTCCGCGAAGAACACCCCATCGGCGACGAACTGTAACACACACAAAGAGATACTAATAATTAGTAGAGTTGATTGATGACGATCTGGATATTCTATCCGATTTTGAGAGTAGAAGAGAGGAGAGGAGAGGAGACGCATTGACCTTTCGCTTCTTGCTCATCTGGGTTGCCATGATTCGATTCAGAAATGAAAAAACCAACACTGGGTCGCTGCTGAGGAGGAGGAGGACGCGTCGAGTAGAACCCTAGCTGCTGCTGCTGCTTTTGCAAGACAACACAACAAACGAGGTTTTTGTATATATATGACTGATTCATAAGGAAGTGTGATCTGACGGTCGAGGATGTCGTCATGTTCTTTTCACGGATAGGATCAAAATTCAAAACTTCCGTTAGACTTTCAAAAGCGGGTGGGTCGGGTCGGATTCGGATTCAGATTAAAAAAACACTTTATTTTGGCCATGAATTGATAAAAAAACCTAAACAACCATAGTTTATACCAAATTTCATTGATATACTTCGGTTTCACCCTTTTCACGCTTATGATTGCTTCTCATAATGTCTATAATTTCAAATGTATGTTTTTAACTTTATTGCAACCAAATTATCGTGACATATACTTTATTATTTGATATCTATTTTTTTTTTTTTTTTTTACTTATCACGTTATTCATGTAAAAGAATTCCTCAACTATTCATTTTCAATTTGTTTGCATGTAGCTATATAAAAATGTCTCAATTGTTTTCTTCAAGTCGTTGTATTTAAATGACGTTAAATATATTTAATATTTGAATAACTTTATCCAAAAAAATTACAGATTTAGTATTTTTTTTTTAAACAAATAATAATAATAATCTGCATTATATTTGTCAATTAAGTTTGAGTTGTGTACAGTAAAGCTAATAACAAAAAATTAAACCAATAATATCTTAAATTAACTATTTTTTTAACCCAAAAAAAATCAATAAATAAAAAAAGTGTTAGGTCATGGGTTAGCTAGATTGAGTCGGGTTGACCAGCAATGCAAGTGAGAAACATTATAAAAAAAAGGTTAATAATAAACAATACTACAATTCTATCACGACTTACTTTAATTAAAAGCTAATAGAAGATAACATAGTTATTTGAGGACATTAAAGTTTTGTTTGGTAAGAAATTTCTAGTAACATTGTTTAAGTTTTGTGAAAATACGTGTGGGTGAAAAAGTGTGTGAAAATACGTATTGTACTGTTTAAACAACAGTTTTCGTTATTTAAACACCGTTACCAAACGGGGCATAAAAGAGGAGAATGCATCTATGACCGAAGTATTGGTGTCCTCTAAGGATTGAATTACAAGTCTAGAGCATGAGACAAATGTAATCTATCATGTGGAGGACATGTTTCCATAATGGCGAAAATACATTTTTGGTCTCTACATTTTAGGCCAATTCTCAATTTGGTCCCTAAATTGATTTTGTATCCACCCAGTCTCTGAAAACAGAAAATTGTTTCCATTTTGGTCATAGCCATCAACCCACTAACAGAAAAGTCCTACATGACAAAAAGAGTGTATAGGTGATATGTTAGATGCTGACGTGACTAATAAAATAATATTATAAATACCACGTCAGCATCCATATTAGCAGCTAACTTAAAAAATTAATTTATTTTAACAAAAAAAAAAAAAAAAACATAATTAAAAAAAAAAATGGAATTTAGATCTTGTGTGTGTTCCATGTGTGTTTCTTTTTCTTCTTAGTTCGTGTGTTTGTGTTTGTATCTGTTTCTTTTTCTCTTCTTTTTCTTCTTTCTTTACAGATCCATGAGTTTAATTTTCATTTTCATTTTCCCCTCTCTCTATGCTCTCTATCTCTCTCTCGACTCTCTTTTATTTTCTTATCTTTCTCTCTTTTTCCTATATGGGTTAGAGAGAGAGAGAGAAGAGGGGTCAGATCAGTGGTGGTGGAGGTGGTGGTTGCAGATTGGTAATGGAGCTGAAGATCGGTAGTAAAGGTAGTGAAGGGGCTTAGATCAGCGGTGGAGGTAGTCAAGGTGGAGATCAATGGTGGAGGTGGAGAGTAGATAGAGCTGTAAACGAGTTGAGTTTTGTCAAGTAGTGAATGTTCAAGCTCGACTCGATAGCAAAAGTAGAATGTTGAAGCTTGGCTTAAGCTTGATACGTGCCTACAAATAATGTTCAAGCTTGAGCTTGTTATAAAGTATAAAAGTTTGAGCTCATCTTGACTTGGCTTGATTCATTAGTCAAGCTAAGCTCAAGCTCTATATCAAGCTCAATATCATGTTTTTGAGCTTGAGATCCAACACAAGTATATTATCAAACCTGTATCAAGTTTATTATCTAGCCTATTTGGTTTGGATGAGTGGTCTCAACTTATAATTAATTAAAGTCTTAGAAGGATATGAGTTTATATGTCAAGCTCATATCAATTTTATTACCAAACTCACAAATAAGCCTAGGCTCAACTTGTTTTGTTACTTTTGTATCGAGCCTTGGTGTTCACGAGCTTGTTCATGAACAATATTTTTTACTTAGGCTCGGCTTGTTTATTAAACAAATCTAAAACTAAAGCTTAAGCTTAGCTTGTTTATAAACAAACAAATATGAACGAGCTTTTTATCGAACCAAGCCCGAGCTGTTTATGAACGGCTTGGTTCATTTACAGCCCTAAGAGTAGATTTGAAGTCAGATTGACGGTGGAGGTGGAAAGTAGATCTGGAAAGTCAGATCAGCCGTGGTGGGTAGATTTGGATTTTCTGGGTCCATTGGTGGGGTTCGAAGGTGGTGGATTTTCTAGGCCCATTATTGTGTTTGGTTGTCAAGAAAATATTGTTATTGATCTGAGTTGAGTTTTGATGTTTGATGTTTGGTCGGTTGGGTGCGGTAGAGATGTTTTGGTATTTTGGTGATTGTTGGGTTTTGGTCTCAATTTGAAGATTGCTATTAAATATTTATATTCTTATTTTGTGTATGCTGGCAAACCGAGAACAAAAGCACATCTAGATTAAGTGTTAAATATTTCTCAAGATTGTACAAATTAAGATTCAAGAACATTCAAGCTACAGAAAGGAGAGTTCAAGTCTAGTGATGCTCAACCGATAGAAAATTAGACTCAATGATCAAAAATTGCAGATAAGTTAATTTGCAGAATTTAAACTAGGCCCAAGTATACAAAAACGTTTAGAGTTTCAGTCCAACACAGCAAGGTATAAAAGGAAAATCCTAATTACGCTTTAGAAGCTCTTAGAAAACTTGTGAGTTACTCTTGTGAGATTTAGAGGTTTCTGTACCTTCTAACTCAACAAGCATTTACCGGAACGGAATCTACAACCAAGAACTAGTGGAAACAAGTTGCTGCATAAAGATCTACTACTTATGATGATTTGAAACTGTAAAGTTGTGATTTACAACTATGTTTTATGTTGGCTTTATTCCATGACAAAAAATGTTGTAATTGCTTTAATTTTGTTTCTTGTATTTTGTGGGATTTTATTGTATTGGGTTTAGTATTAAGTTGGTGAAGAATCGAGCATGTATTGGATGAACAAGTGGATTTCACGAGTGTCTCGCGAGAAGCCTACCTGCGAAAAAGCCACGTGAGAAGCACATGCTGGAAGTTGAAGAGTTGTGCCAAACTGTCAGTTTCGAGAGTGTCTCGCGAGAAGGGCTAACCTGCGAAATACCCGTGAAACTCTCTGCCTGGAGGATTTTTAAGTGTGACTTTCTTACCCTTCACCTATACTATATATACACTCATTACCCACAAAAGTATGAGAGGCCAATTCAGAGAGATAAACCCTAGATAAGTTTTCTACAACACACACACTCATCTTTTGAGAGAGAGCTACTCATCCTTAGTGAGAAATCATTCTAGTCTTTTCTCCTTCCCTCTCCCATTGTCATACCTTGAGAGGAGATTTATACCTAAACACAACCCACACCTTTTCAGAGTGTAGAGAGTGTTTTGGAGCTTGGGAAGTTTTGGGGATTTGCCAAAAGAAGCTGGTGAGGCTTGGCGGATGCAATCGGGCATATTGCGGGATTTGAAAAGCTAGAGAAGACATGACTCCAAGAAGTCCGTTGGTAGCAAGAGCTTAGAGGACTCGAGTACTTTGGGTAGACTAGGCTTGGAGGGTCTCTTGTTATTCGTGTACTCCAACTTTATTCTCTAATGGATCGATTTCGACTTAGAGGGTCGCGGAGAGGTTTTTCGCCGAGTTCTTCAGTTTCCTCTTTGATAACATGTTTTGGTGTTATCTTGTGGTTGCATCTCTCTTTCCTTACTCTTGTGCTTTACTTTTATTGTTTGTTATTCATGTTTATGCACTAGAGTAGTTATCGGTTTATTGCGCTTCATTTACTTTTGTTCTACACTTAGATAAGTTAGAGTAAAAGCAATCTAGCCGTAATTTTTAATTGGAGGTCTAAACAAGCTCTTGTGGTTTCACACAGATCTGAGCTTTTAGAAACCTTTGAGTGGGATCTCAAAGTCATAAACAGAGAGTTTGTGTTTAGCAAATCCAAGATAGAAGAATCCGTGGAGTCAGATCTGCATGTGGTCGTGTTAGTAAGTTCGATTTGAGGTAACTTTAAATTTAGGGTTTAAATCTATTGTAATCTTCCATTCTATCATATTGAATTTGTTTACCTTAAGGATAGCTAGGTTAAACATTCCCCAAGTTTTTACCTTGGAACGATTTGTTTCATTGGTTTTCCTGGATTATCATATTACTGTCTTTTTTACTTCTCCATACCAAGCAATATGTTTGCATGTGTTTAACTTAGATCTCATAATTAACCAAAGCAAATACTTGGCTAATTCATTAGGCTAAACTAATATGTTTTTAAGAGGTCTAAACAAACAAACAAGTGGTATCAGAGCAGGTTAGCTTTTGATTAGGTAGTTTTACCTTGAGTTGATCCTTGACCCCTACTGTGGACACAACGGGTCAAAGGAGTTGCCACCTAGTTTTTGCAATGGTTTAAGAACCATACATATAGCGTCCTCTCGAGGAAGGACCATTTGATCTTACTACCAGAGATATGGGTTCGGAGTTAAGTTACAGTTTTGGGAAGGTATTAGGCACCTAAAACCGCATGACCCTAAGGTTGGTTTTCTCTCATTGTGTCTTATGTCTTAACCCTATTAAAGGCACACTTAATATTGTTATTCTAGACTCACACACACATACACTAACATTCATCTAACATGGCATCAAACACCCCAAAAAGACCTAATCATTCATCTATCATGGCAACCAACCAAAGCCTAACATATATCTAGCATACATGTCAACCAACCTGGCATTCATCTAGCATGATATGGCATAAACCCTAGCATATATCTATCATCATGTCATCATACATATTACATCATTCAAGACAGCAACAAAACAAGGCAGAAAGATAGGCATAGCAAATAAGCATAGATCATCACATGTATTCTAAGCTTTTAGACATGACATCAATCATCAAACAAACATATTTCACCAATAAAATGCATGTTTATACCAATGCATGACTTGTAGCAACTCAACACCTATGACATCATGCATGAACATGTGAATGCGTGTTCATGATATCAAAAAAAAAAAAAAAAAAAACACAAATAAACCCTAATTCTAAAATGTGAAAAGTAAACAAGCAATTAAACATGTGAAACAGAAGCTCAAAGGCATAAACATATGACAAAGGATCTAAAACAGAAGTATTGCATATGATAATAGAAGCAAAAACGGGTAAAATAAAATTAGGGTTTTTAGGTAGGATCATGTGTATGCATAAACAAGCCTGCGTGCGCATAATCTAGCCTGCACATGCAGCCAAGATAATGCGCGCGTGGGTTTCAACCCAGAAACCCTAACAACACAACATAACTTCAAAACACTAAATCTAACATCCTAACATGCTTTTAAAATATTAAACTACATAAACCTAGACTACATAAACATATTAAACATAAAACAAGCAAAGAAACAAACAAAAATAGAATTAAACTAAAGAAAATAAAAGAAAAAACTTAGAACTATACCTCAAAGAAATAAAAACTCTTCAAGCTTGATTTTTTACCATTTCCATCAGTCAAATCTATTCACAATCAATAAAAAGAGTGATTAGTAATCTTAAACTCTAAGATCAAGGCCAAAAAAAGTCCTAATCAAAAGAAAATTGACTTGAGGATGTTTTGTGAAAAACTCCCTCTTTTATTCACTATTTCTAGTGAATCTTAGTGGTTTCCCATGGGATTTCTGTGTGTTTTTGAAAAGGTACCATGTATGGCTATTTATATTGAGAAAATAGGGGTTTAGAACGACTCCCAGATGATATGGGATTCGTTCCAAACCTCAACATTAATGCAAAAAACTTGCCTTATTTATGTTTCTGGAATCCGCCATGCATGCACAAGATCGTGCCTGTATGTGCATGATCATGGCTGCGCGCGCAGGCTGATTCTTGCATGCGCATGCTAAGGGTTCCTTTGGTTTTCTTTTCCAAAAATAGATTTATTTGCTCATTAAAAGTTAGACTTTTCATTTTAACATCTCTCAATTCAATTTAACATCTAATTCGACCTTAAACCAACATTAAGTCTTAGAATTTCAGCATCATTGGGGAATGGGGGCCTGAGTTATAAGGGGTACAAAATGCGGTGTCTACAGATACCCCTCTTTTGATTTGTGATCTCCACTAACGGAATCAAAAGAATAAGAGACAAAACATTTTTTTTCGACGTACGGCTTGGGCCCAACCCACGCACACAACACACATCACACATACATGGGGCCGAGGTGCAACTCCAAAGAGTTGCATGAGATTTGTATGTCCAAATTCCCACCTTTGTTACTCGAGGAATGAGCAATGATAAGTTCACTATCCCAAAACTTGTTTTTCCAATTGCAAGCAAAATGCGAGTGACTTACTATCCTAGAGTCACTTAAAAAGAAAAACAAACAAGGCCAACGGCTGCAACCATCAACCAAACAAACAAGGGTACTCTTATGAGCTTAAAAGGATATATATCTGTGGTGTCCATCTGGGGCTCTTGCCTCAAACTTTTCTGGGTGGCTTACGCCTATAGGTTATACTTGTCTTCTCCATCTCTATCTCTACCTATACTGGTGAGGCTTTTACCTTAGTGTGACCTTGGTCTTTATCTCTATCTCTACTATTGGGTTAAAATGAAATGACCCCTTGCAATTAATTAATTAATTAGCTACTCAAGTTAATTAATTAGATCAAATTTCACGCAATAGCATGGCAACACAAACAAATCACCAAATTATCTAAATGCAACGGAAAATAAATTTGACACAGGTGATTTGTTTATGAATGGGGAAAACCACCGTGACAAAACCCCACCAGGTGATTTTAAGGTCATCACTCCCAAGAATCCATTATTATCAATCACAAGCGGTTACAAGTATAAGGAATCTTACCAAACCTTTTGGCCTATCCCGAAATACCAACCTACAGTTGAACCATTATCCCAATACCCAATTGGACTTGTATTGTAGCGGCAATCTTTCCCTTAATGCACGAATCCCAGTACGTGACTAACCAATGTGCACGGATTCCAGTACGTGACTAATTCCAGCAACTTAAAGAGGTTGTTGGCTGCAAAATTCTTTAGTTCATCAACGATGAAGATCAGGAAGCTCCTTAGTCACAAAACCCTTGGCGTAAAGATGCAGTAGCTTCTTCAGAGAGAATAATGAACTAGGTCACTTTTTGCAAATATAATAAGCCTTATATATGTCTAGTGTTGTGAGAAAAAAAAAACCCTATACAAATATTTTAGCATGGGCCGAAAATCAAATCTAGAAGTTTTGATTTCGTAAGTCTCAACAGAAACAGCTTGTGTCGAGTTTTGACTATAAACCTCGATAGAAGTCTTTCTATCGAGATTGCTGTCGAGATTTAATGAATAACTTTTCTTTACTTTTTTCTTGGTTAGATCTTCATGGCTTTAACACTTGACTTGAACAACATGTTTCTTGAAGTCCTAAACCCATCCTAGATCTACCCAATTACAAGTAAAGTGCATTTTGTCAAAGGATTAGCCAATTACATAAAATATGTCTCTAACAATCTCCCCTTTTGGCAATCCGTGACAAAACCACAACACAACAAATAATCATGAGAGAAGTCTTAAATCACTAAACTCATAATCACTTGTTGTATTACATAAGAAATCTATCCCTACTACAAACTCTTGAAAAACTTTGTAAGACGAGAGTTCATGGCATGATAGACTTTCACAACCTGTCTTTCTGAAACACTTAAACAAGACTCATTAAGGCATCATGTGTGAAACAGAATTAAAGATTGCATACATAAAGAAACATGTATATAAAGAGAGAAAAGAAACAACATATACAGAGATAGGTGAATAAAACATACATCATCATCATATATATAAGAATAAAGTACAATGTATGTAATAAAATGGTCACAAGACCGGTATACAAGAGGCTAATGTAAATAAAGAAGAAATGAAAAATACATAAAGTCCTCATTACATCCCTCAATACTATATACACTCCCTTTATCAAAAATGTCCTATACTAACTCTCCCCCCAAGTACAAAACTACTCTTAAACACAAAACTACTCTCCCTTTTTGTCACGAATGATAAAGGGCAAGTCACTAAGAGGTCATCATCTCGTCATCACTAGAAGAGTCAGCATTATCCTCATCATCATCAACCTCATCATCAGGTGAGGCCTTTAAAGAAGGAGAGGGAGAAGGAGCAAGACCAGCCATGCAAGCCTGCCGGCAAGCAATGCGGCCTACTTAGGTGTTCATCTGACACATCTCATCAGTGAGATAGTCAAGACGACCACCAAAGTCAGCCTGCATCCGCTGAAGCTGCTCCATGATGGCTTCAATGGTCACACCACTAGCTGCGGAAGAGAAAGGAGCGGAAGAAGACGGAACCGAAGAAGGTGGAGCTGTAGGAGCTGCAGGATCAGTAGTCTCTACACGTGGCCGTTTCGATTGAAGCTGAGCCTCACTTTGCCTGGTAGAGCTAGCGTTGATGGCACCCATGATGGTAAAGAGAGGAGAGAGAGGAATAGGAATGAATAAGTGCATTAGGATCTGCGTGATAGCCGAAGGAAAGATAAGCTTATCACGGGTAGTAGTGTCTCTCTAGACATCTATAATAGATGCTATAAAGTGAGAGGGAAAGCCTATAGCAAGACCCTCTATAAGAGATAAAAGAAATCGAGCACGAGGCTCGGGGATGGAGTTATAGTGTGACAGAGGAGTAAGATCAAATGTCATCACCATGTTTAAAAAGCGAGGGCCTTTAGCAAAGCCCGAGCAAGGGGTGTTTAGAGCACCACTCCAAAGAGAAGGTTTCTCACAGAAGTGAGAAAGAAGGTCGTCTCTAGACACGGTCCGGAGATGCTCATAGCCAGGGTAGTCAGGATGCGCTACCCTAGTGACGCATATTACCTCGGATATAAAATCCGGAGTAACTACGATACATGTACCTCTGAATGTAGTAACAAACTGAGGCACAGCGGTGTCGATGTCGTGTATGTTGGAGTAAAACTCCTGAATAAACATGACAGGATACCTCGTGGGTTTCCGAATGACTTCGGGGAGAGGAGTGTCGGCAAAATTCGATAGAATAACCTGGCGTTCCAGACGAACGCCACGGTCCTGGAAGTTCTCAAGGAAGTCCGTCTTGGCCTTCTCATCACGGAACCGGATGTGAGAGGGAACAATAGGAAGAGAGAAGAAGATGACCCAGAACCTTGATGAGGGTTCCGAGTTAGAGTGGATTTTCTCTGTTTGGGTGCTATAGATAGGTTCTATTCGAGAGAGAGAGAGAGAGATAAAGAAGAAAGAATAGAACATAACACAAGTTCAGAATAGTAAAGATGGAAAAGAACATATGCATGAAGAATGCATGAACATGTGACGTGTAAAAATAAAGACCTCATAGGTGATACCAAATCCAATCCTATCAGCACTTATAGCAAAGATAATCAAGCACACAAGTCTATAATCCATGAAACATTGTTATAATGAAGTTAGAGTGCATTGCATGATCATATAACATCAATAACACAAAATCCAACCCAGAATATACACAATAAACTTAAAACCAAAAAAAAAACTTTCAAAAACCCAAAATCTAGGTCTAAAAGCATGAATGCATGAAAAGATAGTGAGAAGAAGGGTTTGAGGAGATTTACCAAGTGATTTGAACAAAGATTGGGCCGAAAACTTGATGGGTTGAAGGATTTTAGTGAGGGAGAGGTGTTTGGATCGAGAGAGGGGAGAAATCTATCGAGAGAAAGAGGAAAGAATGAAATTTGAATCGCGTCTCATCTTTAAATAGAAAATGCAGCTTGATGGATCGAGATTTCTATTGAGAATCTGTCGAGTACTAAATCTCGACAGAAGAGAATCTATTGAGGATTTGTCGAAAATCTGTCGATGCTTAAAGGATGGTCTTGATGGATCGAGGATCTGTCAAGAATCTATCGAGCAGACAGAGAGCACAAGAATTTTGCTCGATGGATCGAGGAAACTGTCAAGAAGCTATCGAGAGATAACCCAAAAATCTCAATGGATCGAGAATTTGTCGAGAAGACAGAGAGCATAGGAAAAATTCTCGATGGATCGAGAAGCTGTAGATGATTTTGTCGAGACCTGAAGAAGAAAGCTTGATAGAATGGAATCTGTCGAAGATGTGTCGAGAAGCTGTCGAGCTTGAAGAAAGAAGGTTTTTCAAGAAGGGAAAAACACATAGAGATGAATGCAACAAACAAGCTACTCAAACAAACATCCAAGCCACATATTAAGCTCTCAAATCTCATCTCAAACTAGAGATTTTGGCAGTAACTTTGTCACTTGATTAGCGTGGATTTCAAAAGCATAACCCGTTTTGTAAGTACATATCCTATTTTATGTATTTAATTTGGATCAAAGATCCTAGTAATACTGCCTTAAAGACTCTTTCTTATGATTTAAATTCTTCTCTTTCATGAATGATGGTTTTTTCCTCAAAAAAAAAAAAAAAAGTACGTACATTTTGGGTAACGTGCACATAACTAGGGTTATACACGTATACTTTGGGTAACACACACATAAAATGGGATATGTACTTGGAAAATGGGTTATGCTTTTGAAATCCACGCTAATCAAGTGACAAAGTTACTACCAAAATCTCCAGAATGACCAAAATACCGCCAAAACCACTAAAATGACCAAAATGTCCTAAAAACTTCAAAACATCCAAAAATACGCCGAAACCTCTTGAACGACCAAAATAACCCTAAAATATCTAAAATTACTAAAATAGTCCTGAAACCTAGAAAATCACTAAAAAATCCTAGAAACCAAAAAGTGACAAAAAATAACCTGAAATCTCTAGAATTAACAAAATACCCCAAAGGCAAGCAATGCTCTTCGCTATTGAAACTAGACTCCGTGATCTCATCGTTGAGGGGGTAGCATTAATGTTTTGGGCAAGTTCACTCTACTGAAAACGGGGAATTCATGACTTGGGCATATTATGCGAGAAATAAAGATGCTGGTGGCTAGTCTACGCAATGATTTTTTCTCATGTGTCATCCGATAACCCGATGACGCACTCTTTAGCTATGTTTGCTAAATCTATTTCTAATTATGTAATTTGGATCGAAGATCCCAGTAATACTGCCTTAGAGACTCTATCTTATGATTTAAATTCTTCTCTTTCATGAATGATGGTCTTTTCCTTAAAAAAAAAAGTACATACAATTTGGGTGACGTGCACAAAACTTGGGTTATACACGCATACTTTGGGTAACACACCCGTAAAATGGAATATGTACAAACAAAATGAGTTATGCTTTTGCAATCCACGCTAATCAAGTGACAAAGTTACGGCCGAAATCTCTAGAATGACCAAAATACCGCCAAAACCACTAAAATGACAAAAATGTCCTAAAAACTTCAAAACATCCAAAAATACGTCGAAACCTCTTGAATGAACAAAATACCCCTAAAATATCTAAAGTTACTAAAATAGTCATGAAACCTCTAAAATCACCAAAAGAACCTCAAAACCAAAAAATGACAAAAAATTCCCTAAAATCTCTAGAATTACCAAAATACCCCAAAGGCAAGCAATGCTCTTCGCTATTGAAACTGGACTCCGTGATCTCATCATTGAGTCGGTAGCATTAATGTTTTGGGCAAGCTCTCTCTACAAAAAATGGACAATTCATGACATTGTGCAAGCAATAAAGATGCTAGTGGCTAGTCTCCACAATGGTTTTTTCTCATGTGTCATCTAATAACTTGGTGACGCACTCTTTAGCTATGTTTGCTAAATCTATTTCTAATTATGTAATTTGGATAGAAGATCCCCATAATACTGCCTAAGAGACTCTATCTTTTGATTTAAATTCTTCTCTTTCATGAATGATGGGTTTTTCCTATAAAAAAAAAAGTATGTACATTTTGGGTAACGTGCTCATAAATTGGGTTTTACACGCATACTTTGGGTAACACACACATAAAATGGGATATGTACTCACAAAATGGGTTATGCTTTTGAAATGGACGCTAAACAAGTGACAAAGTTACTGCTGAAATCTATAAATGACCAAAATACCGCCAAAACCACTAAAATGACCAAAATACCCCTAAAATATGTAAAGATACTAAAATTGTCCTGAAACCTATAAAATCACCAAAAAAACCTCAAAACCAAAAAAAGACAAAAAAATACCCTGAAATCTCTAGAAATACCAAAATTCTCCAAAGGCGAGCAATGCTCTTCACTATTGAAAGTGGACTCCGTGATCTCATCATTGAGTCGGTAGCATTAATGTTTTGAGCAAGCTTTCTCTACCAAAAATGGACAATTCACGACATTGTACAAGAAATAAAGATGCTAGTGGCTAGTCTCCGCAATGGTTTTTTCTCATGTGTTATCTGATAACTCGATGACGCACTTTTTAGAGAAGAATTTACATCAAAATATTGAGTCACTAAGGAAGTATTGTGGGGATCTTCTATCCAAATTACATAATTAGAAACAGATTTAGCAAATCTAGCTAAAGAGTGCGTCTCCGAGTAATCAGATGACACATGAGAAAAAAACCATTCAGGAGATAAGCCACCAGCATCTTTATTTCTCGAACAATA
This sequence comes from Notholithocarpus densiflorus, assembly GCA_030021035.2. Taxonomy (NCBI): domain Eukaryota; kingdom Viridiplantae; phylum Streptophyta; class Magnoliopsida; order Fagales; family Fagaceae; genus Notholithocarpus; species Notholithocarpus densiflorus. The sequence continues at coordinate 95,456 of JARYZH020000647.1, forward strand.
TGCCCAAGTCGTGAATTGTCCACTTTTAGTGGAGGGAGCTTGCCCAAAACATTAATGCTACCCCCTCAATGATGAGATCACGAAGTCCAGTTTCAATAGCGAAGAGTATTGCCTGCCTTTGGGGTATTTTGGTAATTCTAGAGATTTCGGGGTATTTTTTGTCATATTTTGGTTTCGAGATTTTTTTTGGTGATTTTAGAGGTTTTGAAGTATTTTTGGATGTTTTGAAGTTTTAAGGACATTTTTGGTCATTTTTGCGGTTTATGTGGAATTTTGGTCATTCTAGAGATTTCGGTACTAACTTTGTCACTTGATTAGCGAGGATTTCAAAAGCACAACCCATTTTGTAAGTTCATATCTCATTTTATGTCGGCGTTACCCAAAGTATGCGTGTATAATCCAATTTATGTGCGCGTTACCCAAAATGTACGGACTTTTTTTTTTTTTTTTTTTTTAAGGGAAAAACCATCATTCATGAAAGAGAAAAATTTACATCAAAATATTGAGTCACTAAGGAAGTCTTATGGGGATATTCTATCCAAATTACATAATTTGAAATAGATTTAGCAAATCTGGCTAAAGAGTGCATCTCCGAGTAATCAAATGACACAAGAGAAAAAACCATTGTGGAGACTAGCCACCAGCATCTTTGTTTCTCGCACAATATGCCCAAGCCGTGAATTGTCCACTTTTAGTGGAGGGAGCTTGCCCAAAACATTAATGCTACCCCCTCAATGATGAGGTCACGAAGTCCAGTTTCAATAGCGAAGAGTATTGCCTGCCTTTGGCGTATTTTGGTAATTCTAGAGATTTCGGGGTATTTTTTGTCATATTTTGGTTCCGAGATTTTTTTGGTGATTTTAGAGGTTTCATGCCTATTTTAGTAAGTTTAGATATTTTAGGGGTATTTTGGTCATTCAAGATGTTTCGACATATTTTTGGATGTTTTGAAGTTTTTAGGACATTTCTGGTCATTTTTGCGGTTTATGCTGTATTTTGGTCATTCTAGAGATTTCGGTAGTAACTTTGTCACTTGATTAGCGAGGATTTCAAAAGCATAACCCAGTTTGTAAGTTCATATCCCATTTTCTGTGGGTGTTACCCAAAGTATGTGTGTATAATCCAATTTATGTGCGCATTACTCAAAATGTACGTACTTTTTTTTTTGATGAAAAAACCATCATTCATGAAAGAGATGAATTTACATCAAAATATTGAGTCACTAAGGAAGTATAATAGGGATCTTCTATCCAAATTACATAATTAGAATTAGATTTAGCAAACATATTTATAGAGTGCGTCATCGAGTTATCAGATGACACATGAGAAAAAACCATTGCGAAAACTAGCCACGAGCATCTTTATTTCTTGCACAATATGCCCAATTCGTGAATTGTCCATTTTCGATAGAAAGAGCTTGCCCAAAACATTAATGCTACCCCCTCAACGATGAGATCGCGGAGTTCAGTTTCAATATTGAATTGTATTGCTTGCCTTTGGGGTATTTTGGTAATTCAAGAGTTTTTGGTCATTTTTTGGTTTCGAGATTTTTTTGGGTGATTTTAGAGGTTTCATGACTATTTTAGTAACTTTTGATATTTTAGGGGTATTTTGGTCATTCAAGAGGTTTCAACATATTTTTGGATGTTTTGATGTTTTTAGGACATTGGGTCATTTTAGTGGTTCTGGCGGTATTTTGGTCATTATAGAGATTTTGGTAGTAACTTTGTCACTTGAAGAGGATTTCAAAAGCATAACCCATTTTGTAAGTACATATCCCATTTTATGTGGGTATTACCCAAACTATGCATGTATAATCCAATTTATGTGCGCGTTACCCAAAATGTACGTACTTTTTTTTTTTGAGGAAAAAACCATCATTCATGAAAGAGAAGAATTTACATAAAAATATTGAGTCACTAAGGAAGTATTATGGGGATCTTCTATCCAACTTACATAATTAGAAATAGATTTAGCAAATCTAGCTAAAGAGTGCGTCTACGTGTAATCAGTTGACACATGAGAAAAAACCATTGCAGAGACTAGCCACCAGCATCTTTATTTCTTGCACAATATGCCCAAGTCGTGAATTGTCCACTTTCATTGGAGAGATCTTGCCCAAAACATTAATGCTACCCCCACAATGTCGAGAACATGGAGTCCAGTTTCAATGACGATGAGCATTGCTTGCCTTTGGGGTATTTTTGTAATTCTAGAGATTTCAAGGTATTTTTTGTCATTTTTCGGTTTCGAGGTTCTTTTTATAATTATTGTATAGGTTTCAGGACTATTTTACTAACTTTAGATATTTTAGGGGTATTTCGGTCATTTAAGAGGTTTCGACATATTTTTGGATGTTTTGAAGTTTTTAGGACATTTTGGTCATTTTAGTGGTTTTGGCGGTATTTTGGTCATTCTAGAGATTTCGGTAGTAACTTTGACACTTGATTAGCGTGGATTTCAAAGGCATAACCCATTTTATAAATACATATCCCATTTTATGTTTGTGTTACCCAAAGTATGCGTGTATAATCCAATTTATGTTCACATTACCCAAAGTATGCGTGCATCTTTATTTCTTGCACAATATGCCCAAGTCGTGAATTGTCCACTTTCAGTGGAGAGAGCTTGCCCAAAACATTAATGCTACCCCTTCAATGTTGAGACCACGGAGTCCATTTCCAATGGCGAAGAGCATTGCTTGCCATTGGGGTATTTTTGTAATTCTAGAGATTTCTGGGTATTTTTTGTCATTTTTTGGTTTCGAGGTTTTTTTGGTCATTTTAGAGGTTTCATGACTATTTTAGTAACATTAGATATTTTATGGGTATTTTGGTCGTTCAAGAGGTTTCGACGTATTTTTGGATGTTTTGAAGTTTTTAGAACATTTTTGTCATTTTAGCGGTTCTAGCGGTATTTTGGTCATTCTAGAGATTACGGTAGTAACTTTGTCACTTGATTAGCGTGGATTTCAAAGGCATAACCCATTTTGTAAATACATATCCCATTTTATGTTTGTGTTACCCAAAGTATGCGTGTATAATCCAATTTATGTTCACGTTACCCAAAATGTACGTACTTTTTTTTTTTTTTTTTTGAGGAAAAAACCATCATTCATGAAAGAGAAGAATTTACATCAAAAGATTGAGTCACGAAGGAAGTATTATGGGGATCTTCTATCCAAATTACATAATTAGAAATAGATTTAGCAAATCTAGCTAAAGAGTGTGTCTCCGAGTTATCAAATGTCACATGAGAAAAAACCATTGCGGAGACTAGCCACCAGCACCTTTATTTCCCGCACAATATTCCCATGTCATGAATTGTCCACTTTCGGTGGGGTGAGCTTGCCCAAAACATTAATGCTACCCCCTCTTTGATGAGACCACGGAGTCCAGTTTCAATAGCAAAGCGCATTGCTTGCCTTTGGGGTATTTTTGTAATTCTAGAGATTTCAGGTTATTTTTTGTCATTTTTTGGTTTCTAGGTTTTTTTATTGATTTTATAAGTTTCAGGACTATTTTAGAAACTTTAGATATTTTAGGGATATTTTTGTCATTTAAGAGGTTTCGGCGTACTTTTGGTTGTTTTGAAGTTTTTAGGACATTTTGGGCATTTTAGTGGTTTTGTCGTTATTTTGGTCATTCTGGAGATTTCGACAACAATTTTGTCACTTGATTTGCATGGATTTCAAAAGCATAACCCATTTTGTAATTACATATACCATTTTATGTGTGTGTTACCCAAAGTATGCGTGTATAATTCAATTTATGTGCACGTTACCCAAAATGATAGAGAAGAATTTACATCAAAAGATTGAGTCTCTAAGGAAGTATTAAGGGGATACATAGAAATAGATTTAGCAAATCTAGCTAAACAGTACGTTGCGGAGACTAGCCATCAGCATCTTTATTTCTCGCACAATATGCCCAAGTCGTGAATTGTCCACTTTCAGTGGATTGAGCTTGCCGAAAACATTAATGCTACCCCCTCATTGATGAAACCACAGAGTCCAATTTCAATAGCGAAGAGCATTGCTTGCCCTTGGGGTATTTTTGTAATGCTAGAGATTTCAGGGTATTTTTTGTCATTTTTTGGTTTCGAGGTTTTTTTAGTCATTTTAGAGGTTTCATGACTATTTTAGTAACTTTAGATATTTTATGGGTATTTTGGTTGTTCAAGAGGTTTCGACGTATTTTTTGGATGTTTTGAAGTTTTTAGAACATTTTTGTCATTTTAGCGGTTTTGGCAGCATTTTGGTCATTCTTGAGATTTCGGTAGTAACATTGTCACTTGATTAGCGAGGATTTCAAAATCACAACCCATTTTGTAAGTTCATATCCGAGTAATCAGACGACACAAGAGAAAAAACCATTGCAGAGACTAGCCACCACCATCTTTCTTTCTCGCACAATATGCCCAAATCGTGAATTGTCCACTTTCAGTGGAGAAAGCTCGCCCAAAACATTAATGCTACCCCCTCAATGTTGAGACCATGGAGTCTAGTTTGAATGGCAAAGAGCATTGCTTTCCTTTGGGGTATTTTTGTAATTCTAGAGATTTCAGGGTATTTTTTGTCATTTTTTGGTTTTGAGGTTTTTTTGTGATTTTATAGGTTTCAGGACTATTTTACTAACTTTAGATATTTTAGGGGTATTTTGGTCATTCAAGAGGTTTCGACGTATTTTTGGATGTTTTGAAGTT